>MU621098.1:0-118378 GCA_025399215.1 Globomyces pollinis-pini | reverse complement strand
GGAATTCTTTCTATTCGGAATATAAGGATATATTAAAACTACACTGACAATCTCCTGATAGTTTCTTAATCTACTTCCTCACTGGATATATTGGTAGTCGAGTTCATTGTTCGAATACGATCTAAATGTGGTTTGACTTCCCACGGTGGTAGAAACAGATTGAATTCTAACGCAGCATATGTGGAGAATTCTTGGGCATAGATATCTTTTGGTAGTAACTCAAATTCTGTGGCAGCTGCCTAAATCTAGTCAGAAATTACTCCAATGGACACCATATGTATTTTGAAAGACGTAACAGTATTTGTGTAAACTTACTTGAATGATATTTGTGTATGTAGTTTCTTTAGGATCATTCACTTTTGCAGCCAACAACAAGCAAATAACTAATCAAATTGAGATTAGTCATGATATGTTACCTCCAATCAATTTCTTATTGGTCTTTTGAACGAAATTTTTAAGAATCAGCTTTTCAAGATACACAATAGCTACAGCAATACTAGATATTTCCAAATCCTAAAAAATAGTTACGAGTTATAGTTTGTTTACCAATTGAAAACCTAATTTACAAAGCATCAATTTCAAATTTCTGATTTGAGTTAGTGAGAGTGAAGCATCTACACCCGGATGCGTTTCTCGGAAATAACCATTTAATTCTTTCTTGAGTTGAAGTTCTGAGTGTGGTTGGATAATTGTTCCCTAAAATGAAAAGCCTTGTGGATTACTAGAAAACAAGGAAGAGTGATGACAGTGCGATGCCTCCCAGCCTTCAATTCAGGGTTGTCTAGAAAGAATGGATCATAAGACTGAGTAATATCTGGATTGAACGGTTCCAGTGATCCGGCAGGTTCTAGTAACATGGCATACGACTCGGCCTAGGAATTTAGTTTGTTTCGTTAACCTTTTTCCTGATAGCATTTGCAGCTGCCAAAGCATTTGCAACCAGTCCAATTTTTTCCCTGTAGAATTAGAGCCTCATATAATGTACAGATATGGATTGATGTAAGAGTTGTTCAGACCAGTTTTAATATGTGGTTTCTTAATTCTGCGATGTTTGACTTCTGTTTTTGGTTGTAACTAGGCTTAATTGAATTTACTTATATACCATTGAAAACATGGAGACAACCGACTACAGAATTAGTGATAACATAATACCCCTTCAAAAGTATATACAGTTAAATTATCATGAAGGGAGGATACACTAGAAGATACACTTCTCGTTGGTGTTCTGATCATTAAGAGATAATATAAACCTGACGAGACTCTTTCTCGGTTGGCCAATCCTGCTGGCTGATGAAGTTTTAGTTCCGTCATTAACTTCTAAATCCGACTGCCAAGTTGAGTATCTTAGTGATTGAACAGGAACTTCGACTGGTTCAGATATTGAAGAAATATCGGCCAGGAAACTGATAGCAGCTCTATCTCTTTCAGTTCTAGGACTTTTTCTGAACGAATCATCTGATTGTATATTAGGGACTGAATAAATAGGATTAGTAGCAGGGAGACTCATTTGCTTGACTAGCAGTGGTTTAACTGAGTGAGATAAATTGGATAAGAAATCCAAAGCAGCTAATTGTCTTGGATTGAAGTCTTCATGAATGGGAGAGAGGGACATTAAGCTCTTTTTGGTAAATGAAAAAAACGGGAAATAGTTTGATGAACAGTACAGACATAGTACTAATCAATACTAGTACTGCATAGGGGTACCTTCAGTTTCTAACTGTTTCTTGTGTATGGCTTCATGTCTTGTTTCTGTTCAGTTTCATTGTCTTGCCACTTCACTCATTCCTACTTTACTTTTCATTCATGTCCACGTTAAAAAAACAATCCAGTTTCTTGACTTACTTCAAAAGAAATGATGAATCAATTCCTACCATTAAAAAACAATCTTCTATGTCGAAACTTATCTCTTGGTTTTCTTCACCTTCTCTAAGGAAATCAAAGTCTCAATTACAACAACACCAACTTCAAAATACCATCGATGAGGATGAGGAATTCACTTCTAATGAACCGTACAAGGTTTGGCAACCTGCTCCAATCGATTTGGAAGATCAGGCCCATTCTAGGTACTGTTTTAGTTACCTGACCATATAGATCATCCACTACTAACTCCATAACTACCACTACAGTATCCTCCAAGTACAGAATCAGCCATTCAAGTAGTTCGGTCCGTCTCTCCGTAGGTGAAGCCAGTCCGGCCGACTTCGATCGAATTCAATTAATTGGAAAGGGGGATGTTGGAAGAGTCTTTTTAGTAAGACACAAAGGAAATGGCCAACTGTATGCTATGAAATGTATTGTGTACTATTGCTTATTTATAGTGTTGATAAAAGGAGAAATGTTAAAGAGAAACAAAGTTAAGCGTGTACTGGCTGAACAAGAAATATTGGTATTTGTCCACGTATATTAATCTCCAGGCCACCGCCAATCACCCTTTTATTGTACCATTGTACCATTCTTTCCAGACAAACGATCATCTGTATTTCATCACAGAGTACTGTTCTGGTGGTGAATTCTTCAGAACACTACAAGGACTTCCTAATAGATCCCTTCCAGAAGAATCTGTGAGATTTTATAGTGCTGAAGTAATTTGTGCATTGGAATTTTTACACTTGATGGGTTTCATTTATCGAGATTTGAAACCAGAAAGTAAAATCATTAGTATATTCACTCGTAGACATCTTACTTCACCATACTGGCCATATTATGCTTGCAGATTTTGACCTTTCTAAGCCATCAAAGGCAATTCGAAAGCCCATGATGGTAAAAGGACGTGGAGAGAAAAAAGGAATGCATGCAAATTCAGTGGTAGATACAAAAGCGTGCACTGCGACAATTAGAACTAATTCATTTGTTGGAACAGAAGAATATATTGCTCCAGAAGTTATCAGAGGACATGGTCATTCAAGTTGTGTGGATTGGTGGACATTGGGTATCTTAATGTATGAAATGCTTGTATGTCTCTATATCGTACTAACAATTAGTTTGGGACGACTCCATTCAAGGGTGCTAATAGAAGCTTGACTTTCAACAATATCATGCATCAAAAATTAACGTTTCCAAAAGGCAAACCGATATCATCACAAGCAAAAGGAGTTATTAGAGATTTACTTATCAAGGATGAATATAGAAGGTTAGGATCTAGAGCCGGAGCAGCAGATGTGAAGTCACATGCATTTTTCAAAGATACCAATTGGGCTTTATTAAGAAATCAAACCCCACCAATCGTACCACAGTTATCGGGTCCTTTAGATACATCCCGCTTTAGAAAAATCCGATCAAGTTCTGAATTAGATATTGGAAATGATACAGTTTTAGAGGACAATTGTGAATCAACGAATCCTTTCTTTGGATTCGAATCCGTTTCAATCCATCGAGATTAAAACAAGATGTACTTCTAGTTACCTTTTTACAGCAAAATATATTTAAATTTCACACCAATATCATCAGTTTGATAGGACCCTTAAAATTTTCTTTAGTTTCAATGGTGTTTCAAATGGTGAGTTAAAGAAAAGGAAACTACCATAAATAAATTGTCCCAAGTTTCCCACCAAAAATAATGCCATATGAGTATTTCATTATTTGTATATGTACAATATTCAGTATTGTATCGTGTTTGTGGTTACTAAAAAATCATAATTTACCCAAAAATGCATTTGGGCAATTATTACGATTCATCATTATAGCTGGACTATTTGATTCATGTAAATTCAATGATATTCATCCGGTTGTAGGTTCCAATATGCCATATCTTTATATACTACAATTATCTGATGGAGTTTGTGTGGAAGATGATAGAAGACTTTGTATTGTATTGACGTATGCAGATTCAATATCGCTATTCCTGGAGATGCTGTTTCAGTGCTTGTCTTGCTGGATGATTATGATACCCGTGTATCTAGTATTGTTCAAAGGCAGTATCGAATCAGTTCGATTACAGTGGATTTTGTTGGTTTCTAGTTTCGCTGCATTTGCCAGTTCATATTGTACTTTACTTCCCGCTCCCGTTGGACCATTTTTCGCTAATGGTATTCCAATATTCAATCTCGGCGCGGTATTGGTGATGTTGTGGGGATCTATCATTACATGGTATACATTAAAGAAACAACAGTTTGATCGGGAAGACAATTTAAGTCGTAGAACATTTCTAGCTACTTCGGTCAAACATAAAGCTAGCACTTTGATGATGCGATTGAGTGGGACTATGGGTGGACTTATGTTTTTCAACTTTACAACTCAATTTATTTATATCCTTTGCTTATACGTAGAATATGGTTTCAAATCTCAAGTCAGAATTAGCTCATACCCATCTTCATTGCGAATGACTTGGTTTGTATATGAAATCATAACTGCTTGCAAAGGGGTTTTGTTAGCATTTGCTTTCTATTACTCATCCATCTTCAACGAAATTCCGACCCCATCACAAGAACAAAATATGATTCCTTTACAGATTATTGGAAAACAATTATATAAAAAAGAGTTGGAAGCTGCTCTTCAAGATACCATTCTGACGACAAAGAGAAGTAGGACTGAAGAAACAAGAGATGATTCTTCTACAATAAGAGATTATCCAGAATCAGGACTTAATTTTGTTGAACCAAATTCACCTGGAATTGTACACTCTACTAGATTGGTGCCATTTGAACTCAATTCTTCATTAAATCGTCACAGTAATAAATAAAGAATATCAATGCTGTTATTAATTTTCGTGATTATGAGAGTGAAGTGATGACCAACTCAAAAAAAGTTGAACAAAACCAAACCTGTCAAATTCTAATGAATAATCACGAAAGTAATTTAAATCCAATCGTTACTGCAAATCCATATATCGATGAAGCATTTCATTTAATCCCCATCACTCCCTCTCATCCACCGAATTTGTTTGATTTAAAAAAGAAAGTTCAATCAAATACATCAGCAAAACGAAATGTGGATGATCAGTACAGTAGAAGTAATAAACGACAGGATGTGGATGGACGTGATAGAAGTTACGACCGTTCTATTAGCAATAGAAACGAACCACAGACTAGCATTCGGCATTCTATTATTCCCAATCAAACAGCAACCACGAGGAATGATCGAACTATCACCATTCAGCAAACTGTATCTTTCATTCGGAAAAATCAAGATGTAGACCCTCAATTGTGGAAAGATTTAAAGAATATTGTGATTCAAAAAGTACGATGTTACTCTTTAATTGTAAGGCCAAACTGCAAGATTATAACCAATTCTCTCATAAAAGTTTAAATGATAAGATTTTAGAGATTAAAGTATTATACAGACCAATCTAATCAATTTATAGAATCAATTCAGAACAATCGATCCCAGCCAACTTTCAAAAGCTCGATTAGTCTCTAATCCATATGAAGGGATTGGATCCTCTTGTTTTATGAATCGCTCGGCAGTCAAAATGGCCAATTTAGATAAACTGTTTGGGTTACTACCAAAGATTCAAACAACTGTAATCAAATCTACTTAATACATTAGAAATTTAATTTTGCCGACATCTGTTCCGGTCCCGGAGGCTTTACCGAGTACATTTTTTGGAGGTGTAATAAAAGACGTGTCCCAGTTCATGGGTATGGTCTCACATTACATGGCAATCAAGATTTTAATTTATCTAATATGGTGTTTCAACCACCTGCAGGATCTTTCACCCCACATTATGGTAAAGACAAAACTGGGGATATCTATCACAATGAGAATATATTGGACTTTTCCAAAGCTGTATTGCAAGGAGCTCCAATTGGTGTTGATTTGGTACTTGCTGATGGTGGGTTTAGTGTGTTAGGAGATGAGCAATATCAAGAAGAACATTCTAAGCAATTGCTTTTAACTCAGATTTTATCCATGTTTACAATTCTTAAAAAAGGTTTGAAGAATTGAATTATCAAATTGATCATCAAGTTTTATACCAATTAAGTATTCATTTCTGGTTCTCTTCATACTTCTTTTACAATCAAATGAAATCTTAACCATTGTAGGTGGCAATTTTGTTTTGAAATGTTTTGACATTCTTACTCCATTTACTATTGAATGTTTGTATATCTTGTATCTTTTCTTTGAAAAAATCGCAATAATCAAACCAATCACTTCTCGGCCTGCCAATTCCGAAAGGTATCACCTGGGCAAAAATTAAACTCCAGATACATTGTTTGTATGAATTTGACTCATCCATCACCACAAGATTTGATTGATTATCTCATGCAAGTTAACTCGAAACTGAATGATTTGAAACCAGATAACCGAAGTAATTCTTCAGGTCATAAAAGACATCAGAATGGTTTTATCAGCAAACAAGAAAAAATTGATTTGGAGCTATTGGATATGACCGATTTCTTGTCAATTGATAATATTATAAAGGTCGATGATTTTATAGATCCGATTGAAGGAAGTAACATGAAGTACGTTAAATTTTTGTTTATTCTTTAGATTAGCAGTCAAGCAAAAAGAGGCATTAGACGATTTACTAGCATATGCTACACAAACTCAAGTTGAAGGATGGGACCAGGTTGGTATTGCAAGTCAATGTTGTAAAGAGTGGGACATTCCATTTATTCAAAAATGAAACCATATCAATAAAATTAAAATCAACCAGATTGTATACCTTCATTTACGTGTCCATACTTGATTTGGACACCCATGAAAGAGTCAAATTATTTCGTCATTTACTGAGGCTCCTTCCTAAATCATGGTAGGTGTGACAATAAGCGTTTCATTAGTAACAACTTGAACCTAAAACGGACTCAAAAGTTTCTTTTAGATTCCTTAGCAATGATTGAATACTGGGTATTTATGTTTTCATCAACACTAAGTGTGATGGGGTGTATTTGGATTTACAGGAACCACAAACTACCACCAAATCCTTACTCTAGACTGTTACATTACCTGATTCTTGTCTGTGGATTGTCTTCAATATTCGTTATTCTTTCGTATGGATATATATTGGCAACAAACTTAAATTGTGCTTTGATTGGAAATTGTTTAATTGGAGACATTTTATCAACTTGTCAATTGTTTTTTACCTTGCTGTTTATCTTCTTGACTCTCAGCTTTGTTATGATCCCGCTGTATGTAGTGAAATTTAATGGGAGCATTGAAGCTGTGGATGTTCGATTTATTCTGATTATCTCAATTCCACCAGCATTACTTGCCGCTGGCCTGCCATTTAAACCGGGGAACATATACTTCATTGTTCTCAATTCTTTGGTTTTTGTATCGATTATTGCTATGATTGTTTGTTGCGTTCAGACTTGGTATATATTAAAGGTCCAGCAACTTGAACGATTCGATCAACTCTCCAGAAGAACCTTTTTGGCGACAGAAATCTACAAACAGCAAGGTAGCTTGCTGATGATGCGACTCTCTGTATCACTTGCTTTGGTCATTAGTACAGTGTTTGTATGTCAGGTCTTTCGAATGGTTATTTTGATTTGTTACAACGTCCCAATCCCATCTTTGCCAAAAGATCATTTACCAAATTTGGCATGGATGGTGTTATTTATTTCAGATACGATTGCTAATAGTTTTGGTTTGTTGATTGCCTTGGGGATTCATAATTCATTTCAACAGGTCAGAAAGTTTGCATCTCTCCAACAAGCACGAAAACAGGTACCAGTTCAGCAAATCATTAGACAACCAAGGGCCAACCCTTCTTCAGATACCATTGTCCCATCTGAAGAGCCTAATCCACCCAGGGAGGTACGACAAGTCAACAACCAATCTTCAACTTTAAATGAACTTGAATCTAGTGTGCGCCTTGGACAGATTTTCGAACCTCTATCAGAGGTTAGTTTTCGAGGACGACCGTTATTTGACAACATTGATACCGTTCCTGACAATGGGCAAGCACACGACTTTCAACCACCACTTAATCTATTGGATAGTAGCAGAATTATTTAACACTTTATTCTTTAATAAACACGCATTAGAATTACCTAGCAGTTTCATGTATCATATCATCGTTTCATCATTCTCTTTTTGGTTTAGTAAGTGGTCAATTGTCTCTTGCAGTTTGTTAATCAGTCGCAATGGAACAGGATTCATCAGGTATAGACACTTTGTCTATTTGGAAGTATTCTATTCCCTCTACAGGGCTATTGTTCAGTATTATTGGGTCGTGGTGGATCCTTAGAGTAAGATATTATTATTAACTGTAAGAAACATCGATGGCCTATAAAACGCAACGCATTTGGGAGACTTCTAAGAACACTAATTATAATCGATTTATGCTTTTCAATTGCTGGAATGATTGCCATCTCCATACAACAAAATTCAGAACAGACATCGAAGCAATGTCAAAGTATTGCTTTTTTATGCTTCCTTTATCAATTTTTATCAATGCTAGAGCCATTCTTTCTGTCCTTATTTATATTTATGTCTCTAAATGTCGGGTTGATTCCTCTATATATAGTCAAGTTTGAAGGCAGCATTGAGAATGTGAATTGGGCAGCGTTAGTCATGATGGCATTCTTTCCAGCGTGTATTGCATTTTTGGGGTTGGCATCTGCCAACATACGGTAAATGACTCAAATTTTGATTTTGTAGATTTTATATTGAGCTAATAATAATGCCATTTTTACGATTATTATCCATATCAATCATGTTTCTCTCATGTACCTGGACGTGGTACACATTGAAAGTACAACAGTTGGATAGGGAAGATCATCTGAGTCGTCGAACATTTTTAACAAATGAAATCTACAAACATCAAGCAAGTTTGATAATGATGCGTTTATCCGGATCACTAGCGCTAATCAGTACACTTTTGCTGGTGTCACAACTCTCATTCGGTTTATCATTAATATTTACAGATTCACTTGCAAAGTCATTTGAAGAGTTTCCACAATTTTTAAGAGTGCTATACGTGATGAATCAATTAATTACATGCTCAAATGCTGGAATATTGGCCGTAGGTATATATTTGTCAACACGAAAACCAAAAAGTATACATAACTCTCAGCAAGTACCTGCACATGCAATTCTTAGGAATCCTAATCAAGTAAACCCAGTTGCAAAAACTGTGCGTTTCGATTTAGCAGATACAGTACGGGAATCTAGTGAATCAGCAGATCCAAACTCTGATATAATGGATCACATAGCCGTTAATGGAGTCGATAGGACAATTTCAACCATTAGAGTCTCTGGTAGTACAAGTATAGATACAACTGGTACATCTGTCTACACAGACGATTTGTAAGTGGATATAGATATTCATGATTCAGGGAAGTGCAAGACACTGGAGTGGTGCAAAACTACCTGCAGCATTATGTGATTCAGCCAGTTGTTTTTATTCAATTTTGTATTGTCGCGTATTGGGCACAACTCATCACTAAATTTAACCGAACACCATAGAATTAATAAAAGTATAAGTATAGAATGTAAAAATTGTATTAGATGAATGTTCCTATCTAAACTGCAATGAAACTGTTCCACCAACCTTTTTGAGCAAACCCTGATGGGGCATTTTCAATACGACATTGGCCAAATACACATCCCTTTGTGTCCTGTTGGCCCCATCGTTCTACTGGACCACTTCTTGAATCTGAAGTTCCTCTATTTGGGTCGTTAACTCCATCAGATTCTAGTATTTGTGGCCAAAATGTGAATTCAGTGTTTCCAGGTAATGGAAGTTTTCGCTTTACATCAAATGCTTCCAGTTTATTACGTCCATTCCAAACTTTACCATCTCCAGTTTCATCAACCAGTTTAATTAATCCTAATGCGGCTTGTTTATCTACAATCAGAACAAAATACTAAAGTTACATTCATGTTTACCAGTGGTAGACCACAAGCCATGACTTCCCATAGCTGAGTAAAACTTGATCTGATTTCCAGCTTTTGCCAAAGTAGTACCATAAAAGTAATTGGTGTGGGTCCATGAATGGAATCCATTGAAAACGGTACTTGGCGCTCCATTGATAAATCGAATAGCCATATATTCTACATCCCCAATATGATTACCAAAAACGGTGTTGAATGCAACAGGAATCTTTTTACCATAGTTGAATGGGTAATAAGTAGAATAGACCAGGTCAATAATTCCTTGTTGTTTTTCGATAAAGAATGCATACATAGGAACGGATGATAGATCCGAGTTACCATGCCAATATGGATTATTGAAATTATAATCATTAGGTAATGGTATTTTAGTGTGGAGTTGCCAATTGCCATCTTTGAAAGTACGAATAGAGTTGTCCAAGAGATTGGATACTGAAGCTGGCCACCAATCTTCATTCGGATGTAAAACAATCAATGGTGCATAACTGACCATTAAATCTCTCTTTTCTTGTGGGTTCAATTGATTCAAATCTTTAGGATATACTGCATCTCTTTCAAGACCAACATAATAATTGTTATCATCTCCACAACCTCCGTGAAAATCTTCTCTATCTACGATGCTGATGTATGGATTGGGAGCTGCTCTTTCATCAATGGCAGTGTCTTTTTTGTTCTTGCTTATAAATGCACCTATCTATTAATATTGGGGCCTTTTACCAGTGATAAAACTATCCAAGTTGGTTAGCTTATTGGCAGACATCTTTTTCACACATAGATTGAAAGTCCTACATTTTTTGCTACCAGGAATGACCCCCATATTTTCATAACCGTTTGGACAATTGCTTGAAACAAAAGAAGCATCAATCACGACTTGTTGTGATGGATTACCCACATCAAACACCGTGTATGCTGCATAGAGTCCTAGTGTTGGACCAGGAATACCTTCTGTTAAATTGTCTGCCAATTCTTTTTCCCCTTGAATGTTTGGTATGAATGGTTTCATGGCACTGTTAAATCTGGCACCAGTGAATCCCTCTGGTTGGACACTTGATACTTTCAGATCTGATATCACAAATTTTGCAGTGACAGCAGTTAATAGAAATAGAATGGTCATGATTAAGAATATCCCTAACTTTGTTGTGGTTTAAATATAATCATTTTGGAACCACAATAACCACGAACCCCTTTTGTGATACATAGAAGTTATACAAGTTCAATATGCAAAAGGAAAAATTCAATGATAGACTATAAAGAATGCTCCGATATGAATGTAGATTCCCTAATTTATTCTTTACTATGCGGCTTTTGTTGCATCTTGTTGCTGTTGAATATTGAAATATAATATTCGTTCAACTAATCATCTGGTCATGCCTTGTAAGTCTGTGCGTTCCGCTATAAAAACCAAACGCATGTTTTTGCTCAGTTACAAAGGGGGTCATTTGTAACGAAAATATATCTGCTATAGTCTGTAGAATGAAATATGTTGGGGTAAATGTAAAAATATCGCGTGAGTGATGTCACCACCATTGACAGACAATAACGATTAGTTTGACAAAAAATCAGATAATTAATGCTAAATAATTTCACAATAACGTCAAGAGCTAGACCTAGTACAGCAGGTCAATTGAGGACACTCCCAAATGTAGATACCACGAAACAATACACGAGACCAGCATCCGCAAAAGAATGTATGATTATAACCTATGTAACAATTGAAGCTAGGCGAGTGTCGTTTCAGGTCTCCGATCGACCCACTGACAGACCTCCGACTTCAAGCTCTTTTATGTTGGGTAGGGTCTATCCATTGCATGAACAACAATGTAGATCTCCAGCATCTGCGGTATCCACTCCTTACCCAAGGTCAGAAGCAGTAATGTCTTCATATGTTGATGATATGTAGGATGAAGTTCAAAGTACAGTTCCTGAATCGGTTTGGGAAGATTTTGAACCACTTCCACAAAATCCGTCTATCCTGATGAGAAAAATAAGCAAAGCGAGAAGGTAAGAAGCAGAAATGAAATAATTTTAGTTTGCCAGACACGACAAATAGTCCGGAATCACCAAAAGCAAAAGCGCGTCCCAGAACCGCACCAACGAGACGTTACTGTATATCGCCTTACTTAGAATCGCTTGAAAACTCATACAAATTAAAAAATCCATGCCCAATCGGACATCAAGCATCAGTAAAAACTCAATCCGTAAGATGCCACTTAGATAGATATCGAATTGAGCAGGTAATAATACCAATTTTTACATCATGCAGATCACACTGAGACGGTTACGACATGTTATTGAATCGAAAGCAGTTGGTACAGAGCATTTAGTCATGTTACAAGCACTTTCGCAAAGGTTAATGGTATTCAATTGACTCTCTTAGTGAAATACCCCCGGATCTCATACAAGGCATATTTGGCCATCAATACTCAAGTTTGTATTCTGTTAAAGTTTTGCTTCAGCAAGCAATTCAATTATATCGAACCACAGATGATGTGAAGATGAACAATTTCCCATCAGAAACAAGTCTGAATAATGATTCAATTTCAGAAACAAATGAAAGGCCAACTAGTGTTTTTAGGCGAGTATCATCCCAGCTGCAAAATAATGATACTAATAGAGTGACTACACCTCAACCATTACTGGATATGTTAGAGTCTGTTGAAAAACAAGCTCGTAAAAAAGCAAAAAAGAAGTCGAAATCCAACTTGAAATCTGTGATGGACAACATGGTTGTTTTAACAGTCTCAGGGGCAAAGAAGAAGGAGAAGATGGTAACATTTCCTCTGGATATCCATACTGTTGAACCTATAGCAAAGGCCCCACAGAACAAGAGTAGAAAATGATTTAAATTTGTATTCAATAAAAGATCTATTAAAACTTAAAGAGCGCTTCTTTGCTTCTGTTAAAGTAGGACTTCGTCAGTTCATCATGTGTAAAGTCAGGTGTTTCAATAATTCGATTGTGACAACAAAACCCTCAAATTAGCGGCAAATAATTAAAAAATTCAAGTTGAAATTAGGAAATATAGTCAAGGGAAGGCTATGGGACTTAAAATTAGTAAAGAAACTTTTTAACGAATGTCATTACTTTCATGTCACACATATGACCTGTCAGCTGTACTACGAACAAAATTTGACGAACAATTCTAGCAAACATACAATTATATTTTTAAGTAAAACAACGTTAAATAAAGAAAGGATGACAATCCTTCTTATGTGATTCGTATTTTTCACCATTACCACAGAATTCACCGCATGCGTTGATCAGACAACGATGATCTGAGGATATAAAATGCTTCTCTTCCAGATGAAAGTGATATCTTGGGTTGTCAGGTAGAACCTCTGTACAGAATTTACAGGTAACTGCTAAATCCACTACAGGTTCTGGAGACGTGCTTGAAGGTGAATTATTCAAAGTTGCCATTGATAGAGATTCTTGTGAGGAAACAGAGCTAATAGAAGATCTTCTTTGATGTCCTCCTTCCTCTGAAATCATATTGTGGTCCGCTCTTTGATGTCTTCGGAGAGCTGAACGATGAAAATAGCTCATAGAACATTTTGAACATTGATATCTAGGCACTCCGCTGTCCTTATGAATTCCACTATGAGCATTCAAGTTTGACAGACTGGAAAAAGTTCTATCGCAATTCTGACAAATAACATAACTCCCAGCAGGCATGTGAGCTCTTCTGGTATGATCCATCAGGTCCAGCTTGACAGCAAAGTTTTCAGAGCATTGGGAGCATTTGTATTTGGAGAGACTAGAATCATGAAGTCTTCGATGCCTAAATTGTGACGATTTTGAGAAAAGCACAACGTTGCAGCCAGCAAACGGACAAGGCCATTCCTGCTTGACGACTCGCTTTGATGACCTTCTATGTTGTTTTGTAACAGGCGCTTGCACAGTGGACATAGTATAAAATTGGGAAGAGAACAAAATCACCTTCCTTTGCACTCTGTAACAACGTGGCGTCCAACTGACCTTTTCATGGGTATTTGATAAACTGTTGGGATCTGAAACGCAGTGCCCAAATTAATAGATGATAGAATCGAATCAGTTGTGCTGTGTAGTAATATGAATGGATTTATAAATGGTTTACTGGGCTATATTGAGGACAACTCCAAAGGTTGAATTTTTTTGTTTGGCATTTTAGTGGGTAACGTGACAAGTCTTATGATTGACCAGTTCCTAGTGCAAATGATGGGTCATAATAATGCAAAGTATTAAAAGACCATATTCAGCGTGAAACGCTCATTGTAATGGGACTACTCAGCTAATTCCCACTTAGTGGTTAGTGCTGTAAATCAAATACCAAGTAGGTTGCGGCGAGTCGGATTAGTTTCACTGATGATTAGATCCATGAATTCATTTTATATTTCGAGTAAATCCAAGATACAAATAGAATGTAGCTAAAGATGATACAGAAAATGCCACTCTAATGTCATTTGATGGAAATGAATCAATTTAAGGCAGGTTCAACATCACCAATTGGCCCTCACTTTTGGCTTGTATTTTTCGATGACGTTACTATTGCCACAACATTGAATCATGGTTGTGCATTTGAGCCAAATATTCTTAAAGTGGCACAAGTTGCCGACCTAAGCCAACCATTGCACTGTAGGATCCAATGCAATACTTACTTGAAATTATCAGACATTGTTATTTACATTGTGTTTATTAAGATTAACTTAGCTAAAAAAAGGATGACAACTGGATTGATGTTCGTGTAATGTCTTTGAGGAGCCACAGAACGTACCACACGCATTTACTAGACACTTCAAATCTTTAGACAGTAAGTGGGCAGATTCCAGGTGGAGATTGTAGTCTTCAATGCAGTGTGACTGGAAACTGCAAATATCACACGAAGAATTGGTCATTTTCGGAGTAATTGGTGGGGATGCTAGATATGACGCATCTGCAGAATTGCAAGGACTGTAGTAAGAGCTGCCATTCGAATTGATTGTGCTTGTAGAAAGCTTTCGGCATTCAATTAAATCCAGACCATGTTCTGCCTTGCGATGTCTTCGTAATGCGGATTTGTGAAAGTAGAAGATCTTGCATTCACCACAATGATACTTTGCATCTTCTTTTTCTTTGTGTATAGTACTATGCGCATTCAGATTAGATATGCTCGTGAATGTTCTTCCACAATCGTTACATTCTACATAGCTATCTTTTGGCATATGTTTCTTTCTTGTATGATCCATCATATCTAGCTTAATCACAAACGCTTCGGAACATTGTACACAAGAATATTTTGCTATCTGAACGTCATGGAGTTTTCGATGTCGAAATTGACTACTTTTAGAGTAAAGAATAGTGGTGCAGCCAATATATGGGCATGGCCATTCCTGTTTGGCTACTTTCTTTGCTGTTCGTCTGTGCTTTTTAGGGGTGATACCTGGTTCTGATTTTAATGTGATAGACATGTTTGGACGTGACAAGAAACCTTACTATCTATTTATAGATTTGTTTGAGGCGTAGGGGCAGTTTGGCACCAAACATTCTGAAATGAACCAAGAGCCTGTGTGTAAATATTTGTGGCTTACTTGGATGCAAAAGGATATCATCTCGAGCCGAAGTGTGTTAACTTAGCCTGGACCGCATGTAATCAGCTGTATTCTCGAGATGCTAGACATCTAATTTACCACTCATTTTCTAAGCCATACTATGAGGATCGCCAAGATGTACACGGCCGGTGTTTCAATCGGAACACTACGCCAGTCTGGTAAACATTCACGAAACGCTGTGTAAATGAACGCCTGATACTCAATGGTCCTACAATGTTAGTGTAATTTCTTTTAGGTTAAATGAATTTGAGTAGTAGATTTGCCCGAAACATAACACTGACGTAATCACAAGTACTATGATTGGCTCGTTCGTGTACCCGCAGCCCGATCAAATATGCCTACTCATTGCCAACAACATTGAGTAGAATAAAGACTATTGACTTATTTATATCAATTATAAACGAAAGAAGAATAACAATTAAGAAAAGTTACATCGTACTTGTAATAGTCTGAATTACATATAGACGAGCTAGTTTAATACATACGGGATTTGTCCACTTTGTCTTTAACTATAGGTTACGATGGATAAGAATGTCTTCTCGGGAGTCTGTGTTGTCTGACGTATGGAATGGCGTCGTTTCCCATGTCGACTAAAAGAGAATTCAAACTGCTGGGGCAAGTAAACACATGAAGGCTATTGTGGCTATTGAAACCAAGCATGTTACTACTCAAACAAGTTGTTTTGGACACTTTGTGATTCACTCTCAAACTTGTCCAATGAGATTTATCCTGCCAATGTAAAATGGTCTACTGCTTGATGGCTTCCAGCAAAGCTTCCACCAAGGTATAATATGTATCTTCTGAAAGATCAAATCAACATAACAAGGAACAGTTAAATTTCATTGATGTAGTTATGTACGTAGAGGATATAAATAGAAGTCATAAAACTGTACCTCGACGTTGGGATCAACTTCATTTGGAAGAAAATGAATAACTCGGATAAATCAATCACGAGTGTCTTTCAGAAAAGGTGCCAATATTGAGAAACTGGGTCTGCTAGGTCTTCATTTTGTGGTAAGGTAACAGTTCAACCATCAAATGGAATCCAATCATCAAATCTAAACTTCAAGGGGTGAACAAATGGTTTGTAAAAGAGAGCCAATACACAATATGCTGGTGCATTGCAATGAAAAGGTGCCATATTGAGAAACTGGGTCTGTTAGGTCTTCATTTTGTGGTAAGGTAACAGTTCAACCATCAAATGAAATCCAATCATCAAATCTAAACTTCAAGGGGTGAACAAATGGTTTGTATAAGAGAGCCAATACACAATATGCTGGTGCATTGAAATGAAAAGGTGCCATATTGAGAAACCCTGTGGTCCATGTGTGTGTATCACATTAATTGTATGAAAGGTATAAGCAATATTATTGCGAAAGACCAAAACATAAACTGTAAGCAAACAATATTGTACATTAAATTTATTAGAGCTAATTAGGGATCACTAGGAAGATAAATAGAACATTTAAGCAAAGAACGGATGACATTGTTTCTTGTGCTCTTGATGTGTTTTTGCATTGTAAAAAAACTCTCCACAAGCATTAATGAGACATCGATGATCAGAGGAGATAAGATGTTGTTCTTCTAAATGAAAATGGTACTTTGGATTATCAATGAATGTTTCAGGGCAATAGGTGCATTGAACTTCGTTGTGCTTGAGTTTAGGAGTGTCAGGAGGAGAAGCCAAGTAAGAGTAATGGTTCACCGGACTACCGAACCCAGTAGAATCATTGGTTGATACTGAGCAATGCGACGGCCGTCTAGACATAGAAGGGGACATACTGTGGTCTGTACGTTGATGCCGCCTTAGGGCAGAGCGGTGAAAATATGAGACTTGACAAACTTCACACTGGTAGCGAGGCAGTCCTGTGTCTTTATGAATAGTACTATGAGCATTCAAGTTTGACAAACTTGAGAAAGTTCTATCGCATTCTTTACAAACCACATAGCTGCCAGCAGGCATGTGAGCTCTTCGAACATGATCAATTAAGTCCAGCTTAACGAGGTATTGTTCACTGCATTTAGTACATTTATACTTTGCAACTTTGTTTTCATGTAGTTTTTTATGACGGAATTGAGAAGACTTTGAGTATAGAATAGCACCACAACCGACATAATTGCAAGGCCATTGCTGTTTGGAACCTTTGTTTGACGACCTTCGTTGATGACTAGCAATGGATAATTCAACAGACATGGTTAGAAAAAAGGAGTTGTTCTGTGGTCCTATTTATAACAACGCTCAATGTGGCGTGTCAAACACAATTCTCGATTTCTCAAGAGACTTACAACAAAAATCACATGGCGCCATGATACCAACAGTTAGTATGAGGGCTCCTTCTTTGCCAAGAGTACAAGCCTCCATTCGCCAACTTGTACAGTCGTTTAGCTACACACTCTAGCGCTACTAATGTCTTTCATTACTTGGGTTCACTATCCGATTTGATTACATTGACTTCATTTGATGTCATGTGGTATGGTGATTGTTGCACGAATCATCTTGTTCAATGACCATATTTGTCCCACGCAATTTCATTCTGTTTCATTGTGCTCAGATTGTCAATTTCATGGTTCCCTGAAAAGGGTCTTTGGTTGCTGTAAGTACTGGGCTATCCATTGGCCAACATACCATTTGCCTAGCTACCTATCATTCGTTCATTGACGGTGCAACTCCCAATTTCCCCTTGGCAAATTGGGCGTTTGCACAATGGAAAATGATAAGCCTCACACATTGTTGTTTTCCGCTTCATTACTGTTCAATTGAATATGGCCAATGGCACTTACTGAACAAAAAAATATCGAAATTAAGCAAACACACTTCCAGTCCAGCAAAGTCGTTTGGATTAACTCTCATCCATACAAGTGTGTCAAGCCCTCTTGTCTCAATTGTGATACACTGTTGAGCCATATCTCACTCAGATGTTTCATCAGTCTTTGTTCATTTTACCGCATCAAGTTCAAAGATATTTCAAAGAATGTCTCCTTTGACGATTTAATTCTTGATTGTTCTGGAATAAAATGGGGACCCTGATGAGTCAATAGTTGGTCATTGTGTGGAAATGATTCAACCGTGAGCCTAATGTAAAACTACACTAGCCACCACAATTGGTCATCATTGCTTCATTTTGCTTCTTTGTTCGTGTAATCACTTGCTTTGATTCTGGCATGCGAATAATAATGTTCACAATTTCTAATACAATCTGCAAGTTGTTTTGCGTCACTCTAACTTCAATTAAACAGAACTTAAAAAATCATGCCATAATGTCACTCGACATCAATCAATCAATCGCCACAAAAAGTTAAGTGAGTCTGAAACTATTACGTTTGGACACTTTATTGTAGTAAATTCCATTCACCAACACTCTTGACAGCATCTGATTTGGCTTTTGTACCCTTGACATACTGTTCCAAAGCGTCCACAAATAGCAAAGCATTCTTGGCATCATTTAAAAAGCCGAGTCCCATTGATACCGACATTGATCGAATTCTATACTTTAATGATGTAGGTTCGCGTGGTCGTAATTTACAAAAGGTAAATACAGTTTCAATCTTCAATTTTTGAAATAGTTCGTCTGTTAGTTTACTATTCGACAGTAAGTCTTCTAATGGTTGTTTGGTAAGTAATTGGGCCCCTTTCACTTGCTCTTTCTCGAGGACATCCAAGGAAAATTGATCATCAGCAATGACATTATACCCAAGTCCTAATAGTTTACGTGCAACATATGCGACTTCCTTTGGATCACTGAGTTCATCCAAAGAGACCAACACAGAGGTACCAGCTTTAAGAGGAATATGCTTGAAGTTATTATGATTTGAAAACAATGATGTCATGTAGGCTTCATGAACGTCTTTACCGAAACATGCGATTTCTCCTGTCGATGCCATTTCTACCCCTAGCATTGGATCAGCACCAGCTAATCGAGTCCAACTAAAGACCGGACATTTTACAGCCTTGAAGTTGCGTTCCTTTAACATTAAATCTTCAGTTACTAGCTCAGCTAGTTTAGGAGAATCCACCAAAGCATGAGTGGCCACCTCGATAAAGTTAAGATCAAAGACTTTAGAAACAAATGGGAAGGATCGAGATGCACGTAAGTTACATTCAATCACCTTTAATGTGAAATCAGTTGAATTTTCCAATGATCGTGAAAGAATCAATTGCATATTGTAAGGACCAGTGATTTTAAATGCTTTGGCAACTTTTTCTGCGACAGTTTTTGTTGCTGCAATAATTTCTGGAGTTAATCCTCGGACACCAAGGTGTGATTTGTTCCAGTTTTGCTCATGTTCATAAACAGGTGGAAGAATTAGAGTAGCATCACCAGAATGAACTCCTGCATTTTCTACATGTTGTGAAACGGCATAGACTTGAAGTTCTCCTTTAGATGCGACAGCATCAACATCAATTTCTTGAGCGCCTTCAATGAACTTGGTGATAACGATTGGGTGTTCAGGGGAAACGTTAACAGCAAGAGAAAGGTAGGTTTTTAAATCTTCAGGTGTGTAAGCGACATTCATGGCTGCACCAGATAGTACATATGATGGACGAACAAGAACAGGATAAGTTACTCGTTCAGCAAACTCTAAAGCTTCTTCGGGTGTTCGCAACTCGGCCCATTCAGGTTGATCTAATCCAATATCATCCAATACTTTCGAAAACTTTTTTCGATTCTCTGCACGATCAACATCTTCTGGACTTGTGCCGAGTACATGAATACCTTCCTGGTGTAGTCTCAATGCAATATTCTGAGGCAATTGACCACCTACACTGACTATACAGCCACTTGCACTTTCAAGTTCATAAATATCCATAGTTCGCTCCAAACTTAACTCTTCAAAGTAAAGTCGATCACATTCATCGAAATCGGTAGATACGGTTTCTGGATTATAGTTGACCATCACAGTTTTGTGGCCCATCGATCGAAGACTTCTAATACAAGATACTCCACACCTGTAATTTAGAAAGAGCAAAATAATACCAATCAAATTCAACACTAGAACCAATACGGTAAACACCAGATCCCAGCACTAAAATTCCTTTATCTTCAAATGTAACGTCATTGGTGCTTCCGTTGTAAGTGGTGTATAGATAATTAGTAGCGGCTGGAAATTCAGCAGCCAAGGTATCAATTCGTTTGACGACGGGAATAATTCCATGAGACTTACGGACTTTTCTAACTTCAAGTTCAGTAGATTCACAGGTCAATGCAATTTGTGTATCAGAAAATCCGGCTTTCTTGGCTTTTGAAATTAATTCCACAGGTAATTGGTCAGCATTTTTCAATTCAAGTTGTGTTAGTTCATTTTGAATTCCAACAATATTTTCTAATTTGTACAAGAACCATTTATCAATTTTGGTTAATTCATGAATATGATCAACAGTATAATTTTTGTTCATCATTGCATGTCCAATTGCATATAATCGTTCATCAGTTGGGGTTTCCAATATTTCATCCAAGTTGTCAAATTCAATTGGTTGAAATCCATTGAATTTTGGATCAGTCATACGAATAGCCTAGAAATTAGCATTCATATATAATCAAACCTTTTGTAAACTTTCTTCCCATGTTCTTCCAATGGCCATTACTTCACCTACAGACTTCATTGCCGGTCCAGTTTTTCTGGAGACGTGTTGAAATTTACTTAAATCCCAACGAGGAATTTTAGTCACGACATAATCTAAAGATGGTTCGAAATTTGCAGTTGTGGTTTTAGTGACGGTGTTTTTTAAATCAGGTAAAGAGGCACCCAGAGCGATTTTAGCAGCGACAAAAGCGAGAGGATATCCAGTTGCTTTTGAAGCAAGGGCACTACTACGCGACAATCGGGCATTGACTTCAATAACAGCATATTCCAAACTGTAAGGGTTCAAGGCATACTGTACGTTACATTCTCCTACAACACCAAGATGACAAATAATTTTAATTGCAGCAGATCGAAGCATATGATATTCTTCATCCGTTAGTGTTTGACTAGGTGCTACAACAATTGAGTCTCCAGTGTGAGTTCCGAGAGGATCAAAATTTTCCATATTACAAACAGTGATACAGTTATTATCCGCATCACGAACCACTTCATATTCCACTTCTTTCCATCCCTTCATTGAACGTTCAACGAGAATTTGAGGGGATAATGAAAGCGATTTTGCAGACAATTCACGTAATTCATCTGGATTGCTAGCAAAACCAGATCCAAGCCCACCTAATGCAAATGCGGAACGGACAATAATTGGATAACCAATTTCAGCAGCGGCATCTAATGCATCTTGTACGGTAGTTACTGCAGTGGATGTAGCAACAGGAATATCAATTTCTAAGAATTAAAAAATAAACGAAAAACCTTTAAGTGCATTAGCGAATAAATCTCGATCTTCACTGATTTGTAACGTTTTAATTGGAGTTCCTAGAACTTTGACGTTATATTTTTCAAATACTCCTTGCTCGTAAAGGGCAATACCACAATTTAGTGCACTTTGCCCACCAAACGTCAATAAAACACCATCTGGTTTTTCTTTTTGAATAACATACTCTATATACTCTGGTCTGATTGGTAAAAAGTATACAACATCAGCCAAGTCTTTTCCAGTTTGAACGGTGGCAATATTTGGATTAATCAGAATAGTTTCCACTGATTCTTCCTTTAAAGCCTTGATAGCTTGAGATCCTAGATATAAGGTTTAATAATTCTATACCAGAATAATCAAACTCTCCAGCTTGACCAATTGACAGACCTCCACTTCCGACCACGACAACTCGTTTCGCCAATGGTGGATTTTTCAGAGTATGTGATGTAGATACTTGAGAACTATAATTTGATTTTCTAAAGGGATCGTGTTTCTTTTGTGGATTTGCCAAACAATTGAGTAGATATGAATGATAATGGGGAACAGGGTTCTGAATAGCTGGCAAAGTAGCCATGGATCGAACAGCTCCGGGCAGTAGTTTGAATACCTTTAAAGATATCATGTTGATCATTTTTAATGGTGAACTTTTTTAATAATTTTCAAGTGTTTAAATTAGCCTGATGAGATCAAATGGAGATATCTAATCAAAACGACCGTTAATGAATCATAAGTGTCAGATCCTTATTACTACTTTGGGATACTCTTGGCATCCTTTACATTCAATTATTGTTGATTTAAATGTGTTTTCTTCATCATTTGTGTTCTTTCTTTCCTTATCCGACGCATTTCTTTCTTTTTTTGGTCACGATCCAAGACAACCGTTTTTTAATCACCAAGAAAACTTTGACATGAATTCTTCATCTCTTTGACATCAAATTGAATCTGGAATGTATGGAATATTGTATCGACTCACATTTGATATACTCTTATTCACTGTTTACATACTAGTATAGTACAAATCAAAGATATCAATAGTATGAATAATAAAATACATTTACAGGTAGAGTGATGAATGTAGTGTTATAGATATCTATAAGACTAAGTATTGAAATTCCTATTTATATTGGGTAATAGTAGCCACTCCAAATCTAATTTATTTTTTTACAGAAACCTCATAGAATGACTAGCATATTGTAACATGCACTTTTGATTTAATTCATTAGAAAAGACGAAACTGCTAGAAATGCAATCGCTGGTATTATGATGTCTCGACTAACAATAGGTGGAATTGCTGGTTTAGTTGCTGCTGTAATCACTTGTATCTTGGAATATTTTATCTAATTCTTTCGTAGGTCCATTAGATATGGTCAAAATAAGATTACAAAATAAATCTACTGCAGTATCAAGTGCAAAAGTTTTTATGGACATTTGGCATGCTAATGGTTTGATTGGATTGTATCGTGGGGTCGGACCAACTGCTACTGGATATCTCCCGTATATTACAAATCATTTGTTTGATACTTAGTACATGGATGATTTATTTTTCAGTTTACGATTGGGCAAAGAAACATTATAGAAACGACTTTGATGACCCTTTATTTTCAAATATTTTGGCTGCATTGCATGCTGGTATTTGTAGTACAGCCATTACAAACCCTCTGTGGGTTGCTAGAACTCGTATTATGACACAATCTTTGGCACAGGAATCAAACACGAGTGTATTTTATTACAAAGGCACATTTGATGCTTTAAAAACTATATATAGAACGGAGGGATTTAAAGCCTTATATAAAGGATTAGGTCCATCCTTACTGGGTGTTAGTCATGTGGCTATACAATTTCCCTTTTATGAATATCTAAAATCTCTCAAAAGCATAGGTATAAAGTTTCAAATTCATTAGTAGAGGAGCATAATTGGGTCCATATACTGTTTGCTTCATCAATATCCAAAACCTTTGCCAGTAGTGTAACGTATCCTCATGAAGTGATTCGAACCAGATTACAAACGCAAATGTTGATAACAAAAGGACTCTCTTATGATGAACTATTAAAATCAAAGTTTGGAACTGGAAGCCAACTTGGGTTTATTCCCGTTCGTCCAAATAATGCTGGTCAACCAGTTACACAATCCAAATACGTTGGTATATTACAATCTGCCAAAATAATATTACGCGAAGAAGGTAATCTAAAATTTAAAGTGTAATTCTCTAGGTTGGAGAGGATTTTATAAAGGATTTTCTATTAATTTGATACGAACCGTACCTGCATCGGGACTAACAATCTTAACTTATGAAGTTTTATCAGAATATTTTAGGCATTTATCATCTGTATGATTATATTATAAAGCATTTTTTATTTATATCATCCCGTTTTGTTTATAGTATCCCGACTCCGGTCCTAAATTATTACTTGATGTAAAGAGCACTCATGCTTGTAGAAGTCAACTAAGTTTATGAGCATGCAAGTTTGAAACTCTTTGAAAAATAATTAGATTTGCTGATAAGTTTTGATGACAAGTGATGACGCGACATTTTTTTACACATTATTAGACATCTATCAAATAACATGAGAATATTCCCTTGGAACAGACCATTTTTTAAAACCGAATCACTTACGACATTGACGGATGATGCATTAACGTTAGATCAGCAACCTCCAGTAGCCATAGAATCTTGGTCAAGTTTACCAAGACCTACAACTTCATACAAAACTCCCACCACGAAAATGAAATATCCTAGCAAACCTCCTTTGCTACGACAAATTTCCAGTCGTCAAATTCAGAAACTAACAGTTGTCATACCAAGTGTTGACCAGATAGAGATATCTCAGTCACACCTCGCGTCAGCGACTACTGAAAAGGTTTACAAAAGACCCATGGCTTCCACCCAAAGTGCTGGCTTTACTTCTGCCAAAGAACGTGATGGTGATTGTCTCAAAAGAATTGGTGATACCAAAGTTTGGACTAAACACAATTCAAAGAAACCAATACGTGATCCTATTTATGCCATCAATAACAAATGGGAAAATATGATGGAAGATAACCCAATCATGGTTCCAATACAACCAAAAAAGGCAAAGAGGACTATCTCATTTAGTGAAACGGTTACTTGTCATGCTATATCTAGAATACAAGATTTGATTGATGAATATGATGCATTCGAAGATTACTATGAATCAAGCATACATACTCCCTCAAAAGAAATAGCTGAAGAATCTATAGTCAATGAATCTAAAACCATAAGGGAAATTAATGCATTAGATATGACTACTACATCACTATCGAACCAATCCTTCTACAACACCAACGATGATGTTGAGTTGTTTTATGATTATAAACGGACTGAATGGGATCGTGATAGTATCACATCGTTAGGACCTGCTTGTCCCACTCCTGATCGACAATCATCACCAGAGTTGATGACCAACCAATTTGGAGGTATATCAAAAACCAAATTAAATTTAGATCATCATTTAAATCCGATTGCAAATATTCCTTATCAATGGTATTCTTACAAGATTAATAGCGTTCTTGAGGAAGACAAGGACATACATAATTTGGCCAAACAAAAACAAATCAATGAAAGAAAGAATCAAGATATTCAACAGTTCCATCAAATCCTACCTAATAGTACAATCACGCCTATTGTACCTATTCGACTAGATGATAATGTGAAACCCAATCTGATGAATTATTGTGTAGGTTCAGGAACGACGTTAACAATGGATCCAATACCAAAGACTTCTAAATGGAAATTTTGGAAAACATCAACCGATGATATCTCTGAAGTTCATCGAAATCATTCTATTTCTGGATTTTTTAGTAGGTTGTTTTCCAAAATATTTGGTACAGATGGTAACGGTAGAGTCAATCCCATTTCATAGTATTATATAACTCCAAATATATGTATAATATTCTAGTACATCTTTTGATTAAGTGAAAGTAATTGATAAGAGAAATCAAATTCTTTATTGAGGATCTGAAACATTAATGATGATGCATATTATCAAGAGCATATCTAGTTCCAAATTTTTTATCCACTTTCTCTAAATGAGCTAATACTTCAGGTCTTTCCCAAGCATGTTGATGAAGCTAACAAAAGTCAGTTTTAATAACATTACAAAATGATGACCTCCGTCTTGGTATATACGATTTCCTAAAAAGAACCAATAACAAGCTCCAATTGCAATTGTTACTCCTCTTCCTTTAATTGGTCCAATGGCTCCCATATTTAAAATTCGTGAAAATTTTTCAATCAAAAAAACACAAGGAATGAAATCCTTTTCGAATGTCGTTTCTAAAGCCATGTCCAAAATATTTCTTCAAAAGGCATTGATATCCAATGAATTAGTAAAGTTTAATGAAATATTTTATTTATAGCAAGAACCATTGGATCTGATAATTGATAGACTTTATCTGGGTCAATTAAGTCAAGCTACAGATCCAAATATTTTAAAAGAATATGGAATCACTCATATCATCAATGCTTGTCAAACTGAAAATATATTTGAATTTGGAATAGATGAAGCATTAAAGAATATAAAAACTGATGGTTATGAAACTAAAGTGAATGATTGGAAGTTTGAATTTCAAACTCCCATTTATTGTAGAATTTCTATTTCAGATCATGTAGATTCAAAAATGACAAAGTACTTTGAGAAAATCTTTGATTTCATTGAAATGGCTTTAATGAATCCAAATTCAAAGATTTTAATTCATTGTAAAGGTAAGCGAATTTATAAAGGTAATCGTAAGGTAAATGAATTTATGAAAGTAATTGTAAAGCTGGAGTTTCAAGGTCACCCACTTTGGTTATTTCTTATTTAATGAAAAAATATCAAATGTCTTTAGATGAAGCGTTTTCAATGGTGAAATTGAAACGTCCAAGAATTAAACCAAATTCAGGTTTTTTTAAAGAATTGGTTGCTTTTAATGAAAGTCTAAAAGTAACAAAAATATAATGCAAACAACTTTATTTACAATAGAATACCTTTTACCATAGTAGTAGATTTTAATCTTCTTTTAAGTCTTCTTTGTCTAATTAGTGATGAAAATGAATGTTTATGTTTCTTCAAAAACAATCTATTCAGTTTCTTGATTTTTAACTGTCGAGTATTCAATTTTATATCTTTTTTGTTGGGAATTGAATTGTTTAATTGAGTTTTATCTGGTAACTTTAAATCGGTCTTACTGAAGATTTGTCCCATCAAGTTAATTAAAGTTTTTCAAATTCAATTTATTTTGCATGATTTCAAAAAGTTAAAAAGTTTAAATTGTTTTATGCAAGATTGGACATTGTTGAAGGAAATACAAATAGTACAATCAGAATAGAATTGCTCATAGTCAGTAATATGGTTGAGAAGTTAATGACAACATTAAATAAGCGTATACAACAAGTAAACATAATCAGAAGCTAGCATAGTCTATTAATATGAAAGAAATTGAACACACAACCCAAAATAATGAACACACAACCAATTTAATGAAGACACTCCCAATTTAATGAACACACAACCAAAAATACTGAAAAATGGTAGCACCAACTTGGTTCATCACACAACCCTTCTTTTTTTATTAAATTTATGTTAAATTCAATATAAAAAAACGTCCAAGAATCGGATAAGTTACTTATCCAACCTTTTCTTCTCTTTTCTTCTCTTTGTTAACTTTACATCTCATGACATCAGCACAACTAAACATGCGCAAGCATGAATGGGAAAATTACAAACGAAATTAATATAGTCTTTAAATGTTTGGAACTAATGCTACAAGAATTGATTTAGATCAATCATTGGTATACAGAGGAAACACTAGAAAGGCTAAGCGAGCGAGAGGGAGAGTAGCGGATGCACTACCAGCTCTAAGACATCAATAAAAATCAATAAAAGTTTTAAAATGACCAAGGTGTGTCTTGTTGTTAGTATGAAACGTTGGTGCTACCATTTTTCAGTATATTTGGTTGTGTGTTCATTAAATTGGGAGTGTCTTCATTAAATTGGTTGTGTGTTCATTATTTTGGGTTGTGTGTTTCATCAGCTTCCTATTAATATAAGTATGATTCAATTTTCTTGCTGGCCTGATAAAATTCATCAGCAAACTCATCCAAAATACTCTGGTAGTCCCAAACCTTGGTCTCCTCGATTTTACCGTTTACGGAATCGATCTTAACAACGCTTGCTTCGAACGGGACTTGATCCATATAGGATTCACGGTAACGATAATCAAAATGCTCACCATCATCCAATAAAGCTTTAAGAGTGACATGATGGCCATTCATGTACGCAATTACCTGGTCTTTCAGAGCAACTTTGGCATCATCGGCAGTTGAGAAAAAGGTGGTCGTGACTTCAGCAGAGGGGCGCTTAAAACTGGGACATGCAATAACTACTTTTAAAAACCAAATCGATGTCATGGAAGAAACTTTTTTGTTAAAGGAAGAAAAAAAAAATGGGGACAAAAACCGTCTCTGATTCTGTGTAGTAAATTCAGGGATAGCGATCACAAATTTCCCTATCTTCAAAATAAGGAAAGTGCTGAATGTTTAATGAAATCACAAGCTCATAGTCAGTACTATGGTTGGTAGATTAGGTAATAGAGTTACTATAACTGTCATTGAATAATCAACAGAAAATTGCAAACCTGTTGAAGCTTGTTCACATAATGAATTTTTGTATTTTCCAAAGTGAATTGGTGATGAAGAATATGATTGTAAATAATTATATTATCCAAGATAGATATCAATGATTGAGAAGTCTATTATTCGACTCTTCTCTCTTGTTGAATATCATCCCATACTAATTTTGAACTTTGATATGTTTTTTCTGCTTCCATCAATTTCGTTCTGGCATCACAAAAACTAGTGTATGCCTTGATTTTTTCCAACTGTTGAGGTAAATTTGGATCCTCTGAATGATTTGATTCCGACAGCGAATTGGTGATCAAATTTCCCAGTGATGATGCTACAAAAGAGTACGATTCAATTAACTCTTTCACTCTATTTTTATGAACTTGAATATCTTTATCAATTTGAATTTCACTCTGTAATAATTTCTTGAAACTTTGTTCATTGACAGTAAATCCCCAAATCATTTGATTTAAATCCATTTTAACTTGAATACCATGATTTTCTTCCAATGGTTCCACAATATCAATTAAATTAGTCAATTCAGTTGATAAAATATTCATTTCATGAAAGAGTTGACTTTGAATTAGTTTTAATTGTTGGATGGATTGTTGAAATCGATTGACTTTGATTAAGAACTCTTCAAATGATTGTTTGCTTTCAGAGTTCTTTTCTGGTTCGCATAAAACTAAATCCGATAGTTCCTCCTGCATGATGTTCTGAGGAAAAAACAAATTTCATTGAATTGGGATTTATCAAACGAATTTACTAGATAGTATGATGATCTCTTATAATTAGAATAAGATTTGGAATAGTAATTATTAAAACACCATCATCTAAAGATGCAGTAACCTAAAAGCTAATAACGTGCCGTACACTACCTACCCCTTGACTACCATCCAATAATTAGAAGACTCGTATTTTTTTACAGATTTGAATCCATACACTTCCAAAAGTTCATCAGCAGCAACATTACCTGTCAATTGATCTTGTTTGCATCCAGTATTATTATCTTTAAAGGTGAAAAAGTTGGATTTAAAATTTAAAATGAAGAATCTCTTAGACACAATTGAACTGGAAGCTGAAAGAATGAGTAAGGATTTGGTAGAGTTATATGCATCAATTCAATCCAAACTATCAGAAGTAGCATATTTATACTAAATATTATTAGATGACCATTTATACTGGACAAAGTGTTGATGCTCAATTAAAAACAGTCGATCAATTAGCTATTGAAGTCAATTGCTCTATATCAAAAGCGTCTACTTTAATTCAAACTATTCATGATGTTGAAATGGATATGGGATCAGTACAAGAATTATATGATCAAGTTCAACAAATCAAAAAATCATTAGATTACTTGGAAGAACTTCATCGTACTACTCCATTACATTAATATATCCTAATTTACATCTTGAATTTTGTAGGTATTACTAGTTTATTAACGCTATATTTCTAGTTAATTAGAATTTCTTCATTCCATTAAACCTTTTCTAGTTACAATGAGTATTAACATTAAATATTAAACAGTTTTCGGTTGGACCGTTTATGACCAGACTTTTCATTAGCTCTGGTTTGTTTTTTTAACGCTATTTGAGGTAAGTTCAATTGGGCTGTATTCTCAGAGTTATATCCTGGTTTTCTATCGTAATCATTACTGGAGTTCCGCAGTGGATAATGACTTCCACCCAATGCTGGTAAAGCTGTTAGATTGTTACTGGAAACTCTGGTCGGATTGGCATTAGATGACTTTCGGTTACTACCAAATCCAAATGAAAAAGGTAGGGTCTGTATCTGTGTTCTTGGGATAGTGTCACGGTATAATAGAGATGGAGGTTGACTCTTTACAGGTGACCGAACTTGGGATCCTATTGTTTTAATCATTTATTCAATTACCTTGAACCCTAAGATCGGTTGTTACCCGTCCTACATCACGTCGGAAGAAATCAGGAAAGAATGGTTTCTTTTGTTGTGGGCTGATAATTTTTCCTTTAATATCTGCCAGCTGCGAATTAGATAACTTCCTAAACGATGAAACATTCTCTATTGGTTTCGCATCATGGTATCCCTTCCATATTAGCATGAAAAAATTTACTACCTGAGAGTAGTTAAGACTACTATTTGTATCTAACTTGAGAGGCGGTGGTAGAACTGGATATTGATTTTGTTTGAATGGCTGGTTTGAATCTGGAAGTGATTGTTTATTGGAAACGATTTCATAATTCTTTTTTTTAACTGGGTTTTGGGAATCATTTTGACTCGGTTTTTTTGTAAGGGTCCCATTTGTATGTGTAGAAACTTCTTTCAAGATAGAATCCTCTATTGCTTCTAATTCAATATTTCTTGTTCTGTCTTCACTCGGTATGACATTCGACGGGCGGGCTAAAAAAGACGTATTTCCTGTTGTATCTGCTAGGTAGCTACCCCTGCTTGTGATAGAACTTGATCTAAATGAACCTTTTCCCTTTTTTATCTGACTTTCTTCAGTACCATTCAAACCAAAGTGACTGGCATCGTCGGCAACTATTGGCGAGCTACCAACCTCTTGAGAATGAAGTTCCGCAAACCATGGGTGCTTGATAGATTCACTTGCCGTAGGTCTTTTATGTGGATCATATATCAGCATGTCTGCTACTAACTGTATTGCATCATCTGGTGCATTCGTCAACAGATACGATATGGGCACTGGACTTCCGGGTGGGAATTTAAATCCCATTTGAGCTGCTAAACGAAGTCCTTCTTGCCAAGGCCCCCCAGCAAACATTTGATCACGTTTAGGTCTATGATTTACTGATACAGAATCATAATATGAACTATGTTTTCCTTTTGAATCATAATCATGATTATCATCCTTTGTTAGTTGTAGTATATCTCCAGAATCTGCAGTCGGGGGTCCACATACAGAGCATATTCTGTAAATTTCATCTATTTCCGAAACTCCAGGAAACATAGGTTGTAAGTTGAATAGTTCTGCAATAATGGCACCAACTGCCCAAATATCAATTGGTGATGAATATGTTGTTGATCTTAGTAACACTTCTGGGGCTCGATACCTACAGGTTAGTTTATCACTTTGTTACCATCGCGTACTCACATATTCTGTGTATGGTGGAAGACTACGTGTTTCACGAGCAAGCCCAAAATCTGCAATTTTGATAACATCATTCACCAGTAGCAAATTTTCTAATATTTTAACGTATTTGGTTCAATTTACCTGGCTTCATGTCTCTATGAAAAAAACCGTGTTTATGCATAAATGCTAATCCTTGTAGAACTTCAAATCTAATTCGGTAAGAGTCGAGAATTTAATTACGTATATCTTTTAACATCTGTGATTGGAAATGGAATTCCCTCTTGCTCTTTCATTTTTTGATATAAATTTCCATCAGCGAATTCGAATACAAAATGTAATTCATCGTTCTCTCTAATGACTTCTTTTAATCGAATTATATTGATGTGATTGTTGATTTTTTTGAGAGACTTTCCAAAGTTTAAATTATATTGAATCAAATACCTTGACCTCTCTCAAATTTAAGCATTCATTCCAACTGTAATATTTCTTTTTCATTTTCTTTATGGCTACCTAATAAAATCATGAGAAACTATTGGGTGTTTACCTATCCATTTTAGTTTGATTTGACTATTACTGTTTCGTTGGTTTCTAAATTATCTGCTTGTAGCACTGTTCCAAAAGAGCCATCGCCCAATTGTTTGATGATTCGATATTTGTTCATTCTGATTGGTTCAGGGAGCTCTTTACGAACGCTGTTTGTAAAAAGACAAAAATGACGCGAAAATCATACAGATGATACACAATTTCACAACTATTTATACAGGAGTTTCTTAATATAAGAACGATATAAAGCGATTAATGGTTGGCTATTTTCATTTAAATATAAATTGCTGATTTTATTGGATAATATTTGAGGACAAGGTGTAGTTGTCATCCTACTAACGATAGTTACTTTTTTAACTTCTTTCTGGCTAAAAATCTCTCTCTAGCTGCTATTCTCTTGAGCTCTGCGGAATCGGGCTTATCTTCTTTGAGTGGTTCTGGTTTGACTGTCTCCCCTGCCACATGCTCTTTATGATGCAATTCATCAATTATTTCGTGTGAGCTATCAAATGCTATAGGAATGTTCTTATTGCTTTCATCCAGTTCTTTAGGTTCGTCAATACTTACGTTTGTATCATGTGTATTTGTTTCATCGATTTTACACAATTTTGAAGTGTCCATAAGATCTACTCGGCCCAAATGGACTTCTACCATAGAAAAATCAATTCTACTAACAACCTTCATATTTGCTCGGTTAACATATTGTACATCATTATAGATAATCCACTCCAAGCGATCTGGGTCGACTTGTGATAAACTGGATGATGAGGATAAATACAGTGCAACAATATCTGATGAATTAGCCGTATTGGAAACTGATTTTAAATACGGAAAGAAAACTGGTCTATATTGATGCTTCTTTGCTGTATTCGTATAGAATCCAGTACAAAAAGCTTTCAAAATAGGTACTCTTGCAGATGATTGTAATTTAGAGGATTTGTGATTATAAATAGAAACAAGAGGTAAATGATGCTTGCGCATTATCGTTTGAAGCTGTTGTTTGACATTTTTGGCAACATTTAGTGCCCTAAAATGGAAAAAATGTTTTACACACCAATCCTTTGAAAAATTTGATCTTTCCCAAGCATTAAAGCAATTCCAATAAGTCACATGGTCACCGCTAGAGTCAAAGAACGTTTTCCAAATTTCCTCTGTGGTTAAAATACCAAATCTTACCAGCTTTTTCAACTTTGTCCTTATTTCTAGGAGTCAGAAAGAAATCTTCAGAAGAAAGCATAGCAGCAATGGTCACAACTTCTTCGGAGCATTTGAAATCCTTTGCACTTGATATTAAACATCTGGAAAGATAGGGTGAGATTGGAAAGTCAGCCATCATTTTTCCCATATGCGTCAATGCGCCATGTTCATTTACTGCACCTTTACAGGTTAATTAAAAGTTTTTACCCAACAAAAATAACTCTTTAATAGCGGACATTACCAATGATGGTTCAGGTGGATCAATGAAATCAAAATTCAAAACATCTTTAATTCCTATCTTCAATAAATACAAAATGGTGCCCAGTAAGGAAGAGCGTTGAATTTCAGGAGTAGTTGTAGGGGCCATCTCCTCAAACGCTTCTTTACAGTAAAGCCGGTAAACTTTTCCGCTTTCAGTTCTACCAGCTCTACCAGCGCGTTGAGTAGCTGCCGCTTGAGATACAGGAACTACCAAAAGTGCATCCATGTGGGTTTTAGCATCATATTGTTTTTGTTTCACAAATCCACAATCAACAACATACCTAGAATGTTAGAAAACACAAATCAGACTTGATTCCCGGTACAGTAACCGATGTTTGAGCAATATTCGTTGCTATGACTACTTTTCGATATCCATTACGAGCTGGTTTGAAGATATTCTTCTGTTCCAATGTTTCTAAACTTGAATAGATGGGATAAACGACCATCCCCTTAATATCTTTGTCTTTTACATCAGAGTAATTCAATTCTTCTTCCAACTCCTCTAACTGTTTCACAGCCTGTTCAATCTCAAACTGACCGGTCAAAAACACTAGTACATCTCCAAGATTTTCATTTTTATGTATATGCATAACAGTCGAAACACTTCTTTCCACATAAGTACTTTTCAAAATCGAGAATTTCATCTTTCTCTGCCAAAACACATCTACTTCAAACATTCTTCCAGGAACAGAAAAAGCTGGACAATCTTTATCTTAGCAAATTGAATTATACCAAAATATTCGGTAAACTTTTCAATATCTAACGTTGCTGACATGATGATCACTTTTAACTCTGGTCGATTTCTACAAGCTTTTCGAAGAAGTCCAAAAAGTATATCAGTTTCTAAGGATCGCTCATGAGATTCATCTAATATGATAACAGAATATTGTTTGAATTCTGGGTCAGATGTACATGTTTGAAGTAAAGTCCCATCAGTCATATAAGTCAATTTTGTATACTTTGAAATACATCGTTCAAATCGTACTGAATAACCAACCAAGTCACCTAAGATAAACATCGAAACAAGATAGTTTACCCAGCTTTGATCCCGCTTCCTCAGCAACACGATTTGCAGCAGATATAGCTGCAATTCTTCTTGGTTGAGTGACAGCAATGGTATTTGTTTTATCTTCCATCATGTATTGTGGTAATTGTGTCGTCTTTCCACTTCCAGTGTCTCCGACTACCACTAGTATTTGATATTGATTTATCGCATTGATTAGGTCAGTTTTATACTGAAATATAGGAAGATCCTGCCTACTTCGTTCAAAATCCATCTGAATTTTTTTCAAAGAATTGAACACTGATAACCAACGAAGTAGCTTAAACTTAGAAGTTTATTAAATAGAAAATTCGCTAACCATTTAAATATCCTTTACTGATTTTCTTTTTTTGAAGTTTTGTGGAATCGTATCTACTTTCATACCATTTGGTGTGAAAATGCGATAGATAGCACCTTCTGGGCCTGTAACTGTTATCCAACCGACTCCTAATATGTATATCGTACGAGGTGATTCATTAGAATGAATGATCTTCTCTACAAATTGCAATCTTGGGAATGGATTTGTTTTCAATCGACTAGACCTTATTGGTGGAGATAAGAGATGTATCTTGTATCCTATCTGTTTCTCCAAATCTTTGATTTTGCTAATGCTACACGTATGAATTTTGGTTTTTAGTGGTGATGGAAGGTAAAGTCTAAAATTCATTGGTTCTTTACATTCTGTAATTTCAATCCGACAAAATCCACCTATCCAAAAGGCAGTCTTTGCTTTTCGTGTAAGATCAAGTGGGATAATTTTTGATTTGAACCGGACATACTTCATTTCACGATGGGTGAAGATATTAGCAATATGATTGTTGCATACTAAACCCGATGTATCAATTAGTGAATACTTTGAATGATGAGAAAATTCTTCAATTGGTGCAATGTAATCTTTAAAGTTAAAATCATGATTTTCCAATTCGGTCAAACAAAGGTCTAAATTCTCTCCTGGGATTTTGATCAAACCAATTGTTGTACCAGACTTTGGAGAGACAGTAAGAAATTCATTATCTCCCAATATTGTCTATCATTAACATATATTATTTTACTTTCATTTGGTTCATGATTGATGATTTTCCAACCTAAAAAGCATCAATTGATTGTCTCATACACTAGTATATCCGACCAAGTAACAATTCTCTTTCTTTTTAAAACTTTCTGACAAATATTTCTTTAATGGTTTAAGGCCAAAATTTGACTCAGATGAGTATGGTATAACATCTAACGCATTAGCTGCAAAAGGCAATTTCTTGATCCATTTACACGCCGCTTCAATATCAAAATCATCCGGCATTAAATCCTGCGTTTAATTAATGATCAAAGGTACCAATTTGTTCAACAATATAATGAAATCTTTTTGGCCTACAAGATCTTGTAAGTCTGTTATTATTGTTCCAGGAATATTAGTCAAATCGATCACAGCAATAACCATTCCTTCGCGAATTAAAAATTATGTAAACTTTACCTCCTGTTTTTGTTTTAAGGTCGGCAAACTGCATTCTATTTGTCTTTAAGGGAGCAGTCACAGACACACCATTGCGAATGAAATGACATCTTTGACCTATAGATTTAACTTAATTCAACTTACAAATGATTCGAGGAGTCCTTCCTTTTTTATCATCAATTAGAATCTTTAATTCTTTTGGATTCAATGGTTCTTTTTGTCGTTTTAACTTTTCAATGTATTCTGGAGTTGGAATATATTTTGGAGCCATCATAGGAACAAAACCAGGTTCTGCCATTGCAGATGATTGGAAAGGAGCACCACAACCAGTACAACTTTTAGATTGAAACTGGTATAATTTCAATCCAGGATTTAATTCATCAGTCAATTGACGATTTGGACTACTCTTCTTTTTGATTGGATCAACAAAGTTTCTTTGAATCCATAGTTTAGAAGGAATTCTTTGCTTTTTAAATACATTAAAACTCCAACGTAGTGTTCTTACACACAACATAAAAGAAAAACAAAAAATATGAACAAAAGAACTTGAAATAAACTAAAGGATTCCAGTTAATTCCCATATAGTTCCCATATAATTTAAAAGTATTTTGTTTAATGGTTTTTCAGTTCAACAAGTTTCATTATAAAATCAAATACTAGATTATTAAGATATGAATTAGAGTGATTATCGTCTTTGATCTTCCCTATTCTTGTTACCTTACTCTTTCATTAATCTACAAATTTTCTTTTCAAAATTTTATGGCAAACCGAAAACTACTAGGTAGATAAAACTTATCAGATTACTAATTTTTTAAACTAGGTATCTTATGATGTTGTCTTAATATATAGTTGAGATTGAAAGGACTTTAAAGAAAGTATCAGAAGGTGTTGACACCTTTGAATCCATATATGACAAGATACAAACAGTCACCAATGTTTCCCAGAAAAACAAATTCGAAGGAGACTTAAAAAGAGAAATTAAGAAACTTCAGCGTTATCGTGATCAAATAAAGACTTGGGCAGCATCAAATGATATTAAAGATAAACGAAGTCTACTCGAATCAAGGACACTGATAGAAACTGTATATAAAAAAAAACAATGTAACTAATACTTGATAGCAAATGGAAAAGTTCAAGGCCATGGAGAAAGAGTTAAAAACAAAGGTAACTAAATCAAAGACGTTTTAATACAAGGTATTTCTTCCACATAATAACCTTTAAAGGCTTTCTCTCAAGCTGGTTTAAATGCACAAAATAGGCTTGATCCAGAAGAAATTCACAAGGAAGATTTAAGGCAGTGGATATCAGATCAAACCGACATTCTTTCAACTCAAATAGATGCTTTTGAAGCCGAGCAAGAAACTCTTCAGATTGTTGGAAAAAAGAACAAAAGGAACGATAAGGATAAAGCTGAACGACTAAAAAAGATTCATAATCATATTGAACGACATAAATTTCATCAAGCCAAACTAGAGATCGTCTTAAGAATGATCGATAATGGAAAAGTGAATCCGGATGACGTACATACTTTGCACTAATATTAGGTTGATGAACTCCGACCTGATGTAGAGTACTATATAGCAAACAATCAAGAGGATGATTATATGGAAGATGACTCCATCTATGAAACTCTAGATTTAGATGATGCCGAAACCTTTGGTCTTGGAAATGATGGGCATGAAGATCATGAACGTAAATTCTTTACTATTAATTGTTTGTAGCAATAAAAGAGGTAGAGACGAAAAAACCTGAGCCGGAAGCTAAAACAAAGAAATCTGCAGCCTCTAACCGCAAAAATTGTAACTATTGATTGCTCATATTTAGTAAAAAATCAAGCTACTGCAGCAAAGGAAGAAGGTTTGACTATAAATATCCTTTAACAATGTAGCTGTTAAACCTCCTTTACCGAAACCCGTGGGCCTACCACCAAGACCGCCAGTGCCAGTTGTGCCACGAGCAACGGCTCCTACTCCAGTGGAAGTTGCTCCAGTTCCTACTACAACATTGAAGTATGCCACCGTGGCAGCAGCAGCAGCATCTGGAACTCCAATAAAGGCCCCAAAATCACCAGAAAGAAAGGTGGCAAGCCCTCCAGCACCAACATCATCTATGATATCCTCGATTGTCGCAGGAAATAGTGGAAAAACGAAAAAAGTGAATTCTACTACAACAATAGCATCTCCAGTGTTGGAAAAACGGACACCGACAAAATCCACTACCGTCAATTCGACCGTTACTAACTCACCCAGACCAACTATGGCGAGTATTTTGGGTTCTAAGGATCCTATAATACAACCTAAGGAAGAGCAACCTGAGTTTATTCCGGCCCCAGAACCTTTACCATTGGATACCAAACGTCAGCATCCATCATACAATGATTTGGTAGCATCATTTGAAGCTGCAAAGAGGAGAGGTTTGAATAATTATTTGATTTATTCTAGCGGTGCAAAATGATGTAGTATATCGAAATAAGATGTTAGAAGTCTCATTTGAAACGTGTCCAACTGGCATAGATTCAGTGAGGTAAATTTTCATTATTAATCTTTATGTAGAGCTAAATCAAACATTCCGAAAAACCCATATCCAGTGCCAATGTATTATCCACAGACAGCTCTTACAATATTTAATTCCACTGCACTATTTTCAAAATTTGATATTGATACACTATTCTTCATATTTTACTATAGACCTGGTACATATCAACAGTTTTTGGCTATCCGCGAACTTAAGAAACAGAATTGGAGATTTCATAAAAAGTATAGTACATGGTTTCAACGACTCGAAGAGCCTTCAGAAGTAAATGACAGCTTTGAACGAGGAACATATGTGTATTTTGATTATGAGAAGACATGGACACAGAGAAAAAAGATAGATTTCCAGTAAGATTATACGATTTTACTAACTTTTGTTCTCAGTTTCGAATATAAATATCTTGAAGATGACCAACTATAATGATTATAAATAATTGGACAAAGACCCAAAATATTCCCTTTCAATAAAAGCCATTTGTCACTTTTATCTGTTTTTGCACAGGTTAAATTTTTTTTTTACATTACACGCTCAAGACACTATGAACAGAATCATCAGAATTAATACAGCAGTCAAATCATTCAGATATGTTCCAAAGTAAGTCGAATATTAAGAGAGTAACCAAAGAATCACAAGGACTTTTAGTTCTTCTGTCTTTCAAAGAGACGACAAGATCGATAATATCGTTGACCAAATCGCTAAATTAAATTTATTGGAAGCATCTGCTTTAGTTTCCGCTCTCAAAGTAAATTCTTCATATTATTGAATTCTTAGGTTAAATTAAACATATCCGATGTGGTTATGGCTGCTCCAGTTGCTGCTCCAACTGGTGGTGCTGCTCCAGCTGCTACTACTGCTGAAGCTGAAGAAGTAATCAAATCAATTTTATTAAATTTGTAGCCTAAAGCTGAACAAACTTCTTTCAAGGTGACATTAGCAAAGTTTGATGCTGCTACAAAAGCAAAAGTTATCAAAGAAATTAAAGGATTATTACCAGGTGCTAACTTGGTGGAGGTAATGATTATGGAAATTCAAATATTCATCATTAGGCTAAAAAATTTGTTGAAGGTGCACCAAAAGTCATCAAAGATAATGCAACAAAGGAAGAAGCAGATAAAATTAAATCTCAATTGGAAGCTGTTGGCGCTACTGTTACACTGGAGTAAACTAATAAAGTGTATGTTATGCTATAAGTTATTAAAGTATGTAACCAATGGTTTCTTTAATATGAGTTTAATCCAAAGCATTAATCAAATCTATTCAAATACATTCTATGAATGGTCATTTCAACAAACACGAATTAAACTGGGAACGTTACAGAAATTTCAAGTAAAGAATTTATTTTGCAAATCTTCATTAGTAAAGATTGATAGTCATCTACCAATCTTTTCTGATTTCAAATTGCCAATCCCATTCGAGATGGGAATGTTTATCATCGTCAATAAACTTACTCTTCACTTTGTAAGTACCTCTAGCAAGCATCCCACTTGGGGCTTCTTCAAGAGAAAACTATGGAATTAAGTTGAGGTTTGAATTTACTTTTTTTGTATAAAGATCTATGGTTAGTAATATAAAAGTTTACCTGGTGATGGACCATAAGAACCAACCATTTCTTCCATTTTGTCGACTACAAATTAAAATGTATATCCAAACCTGTAATACCAGATCGCTTAACTGCGTGAAGGTATTTCAATCCAGATACAACATCATGTTGAATTCTAGTTGTAAGAATCAACAAAAATAATTTACTTGAAAACAACTTTGAGTCTATATTCAGCTCCTTCTTTGATTGTCATTGTTTGATCCTTTAGTTTTGCCAAAGCCTCTAATATTAACCACTTTATACATACCAGGTGTGGAAAGGTCAATGGATATATCTTCACGACCAGCAACTTCCAAAGCCAATGCATGAACAATAACCTTTCTTGGGTCAGCAGAATCAGCAGCTAAAATATCAATAACCTGATTTAAAAAATACCTAGCGCGAATGAGTCAAATAAATAAAAACAACTTACCAGCAGCTTTTCCAACCCCTAATGATTCTTTCCATTTACGTAATGATTCTAAAATGAGACTAAATTGAAGGTAAATTACCATCTGCGGCGTCCAAAGTTGCTAATTCTGCCAAGGTTTTCTTTTCTCCTACTTTGTACCCTGGTCATTAGATTCAAATGATTCACCTGCAGTGTCGGTAGGAGCGAGTTCGTCATGAGAAGCTGAAGCATCTGCCATTTTGTTGTTAAAGAGTTGAAAATTTTTGTCAGGACACAATTGGCGCAAGATACTTCGAATCAGCCCAGGTCACAGCAATTTCTAATGGAAGAAATTGTGATTGTTTGAGATCTTTAGTTAAGAAGAAGTTTATTTGACATCAATTGTTCGCGCGTCTTAGTCGATCGTGAAAGGATCATTGCTCTAATGTTACGTTTAAAATTTGGCCGAGAATCACCAGTTTCTCATTCATTTCCATCATTAACGGTTCGCAGTGTCTAACGCGATTATAAAATCAATTTGGTGAAATTATTAACAAGTTCAATTATGAGGACTTGGATCATATTCAAGTGATCGGGATCATTCGTATCTATATATGATGTAAGGATATATTAAAAGTGAATATTCGACATAGGCTCTAATGGTTCGACAGTAATCTTACTCCAATCAATTTCCTGGTCTCGCTCCATATCTACTTCCCCAACCGTCATTCTTTATATTAGTGTGGATTTAGGTTACATTGAATCTCCTCTAATCATGTAGCATCCTAATGGGTGATCTTTGGCCCCCTCGGTTGAAAATTGACGTTCAATTGAATGTGAGAGTATCAAGTTTGTAGTCTGATCAAATCCTATTAATGTTCCCTAGACTTATCAGTAACCTAGGCCAATTTTACCTTTGTATATTAGTGTGTCATTAGAATACCTATTGTATAAGAAATTGTACAAATCTAACCAAGATAATTCGGCCATCGATAGTCAACACTTGTACTTTCTCTGAGTTATTTAATAATCTGCACATCTACTTACGATCCATCATTCCTTGTAATTCCGACATTTGAATCAATACGTCAAGTGAATCTGAAAAAAAAAGAACCAGAAAACACAACAGAATTATCACTATGACAATCAATTCAATCAAACCAGTAGATGCCTTTGAATAGATGTTATCGGTCCCAAATCTAGTTTTTCTCGTGAAATAGTTCTCCAAAGAAATCACGATTGGAATGAACAAGTAGACAATGTCAAGAAAAATAGTATAAGTACAAAGTTGATGTGATGAATTTATATAATACTTTTATTCAAATACCAATTAAAAGCATATCTTTCTTATTTCTGTTCCAATTTTTTAACAGATTGTTCATGACTAAAAGTTCAACCTTGTAATAAACTAACCTGTAGATACGGTATAATTGATATAATCCAATTCCTCCTACAAAGATATTCACACTAAACAAATTGTAATTCTTTGGAGTAATAACAAGTGAGTATCGTGACCAAATCATTCCAGTTGCCTAAATTTGAGTCCTAATAAATGTTACAGCAAGGGCTGTAAGAAATGTAAGTGTTTAAAGTGCATTACCAGTGGTTTGTGTTAGAGATAGTTTATCAGCTGGTCGATTCAAATCCCCTAATCCTGCTATCACCAATCCCTTTAACATTCAATATCTTTAAATGTGATTTACCTAAAAAGATGAATTAGTTTGACTGAATTACCCATTTCATTGTTGGTGCCCAGAAATGAATTGTTTTAGGACCTAACATGAATCCAATAACTCAAACCTGGGATTAGTTTGATCACACTGATTCATTAATACCTGCAGGGTGATTGATAAAGTTTTTGAACCAACTCATTGACTCTTTAAACGAACCAAAATGTTTTCATTTAACGAGAGATGCTACTGCGCCACCTTACTACAAGATGGATGTTCAATACAACAGATACTAGTATTATCAACTTATTTATTGAACTTGTTCAATCAGATTGGAAAGTAACTTTAATGGCATTCCACGAATCGAATCTTCATCACCCTCTCGTTCTCCCAAATATGGAATCAGGAGTTCTACTCATTAATTATTAGTAAATAGTACCATCTTCTACTACAAACCCTCCACAACTATGCATTACGTCGCCTTTCGCGATCAAAGCATCGATAATATCATTCGGTATTTCATGGAAGAATTGCTTGGCTATATCTACTCCCTAACTTTAAGTACAAGGAAAATACTTGTGCTTGTTGCCCAGTTTTAGTGTTGGTTACTACAAGAGATGAATAAGTTTCCGCTGGTGCTATAGCATAACTTTGTAAATATCTTCTACATTCCTTAAGAGTCAAGTTATTAAAAAACGAACATCCTTGTCGATTGGCTTTTCACGAACTTTTCCATTATAAACTACTACTTGATCGGCAGTGATGAGAATACTGTCAACAATGATCAATTTGGATTCTAGTAGTGCTTTTGATTTGGCTTTGGCAATGATTAGAGTTAAATTCTTTGCATCTTGAATATTTCGACTTTCCAATCCAATATTCTTTTCATCTACATCAGGGGACAGATTAGTGAATTCATAACCGGCATCCCTTAGTACTGCTGATCGGAATTTCGAAGATGAACCCAGTATAATCGGCAACATTCGTCAATATTTTTTTTTAGCAACTCTTATTGGTAATCATTAACCTGCAGTCTGTTTTTTAAAAAACAACTACAACCAAATGAAATTGATCAACAGTTAAGTATGTTAATATATTACATTTGAAGTAAAAGTATTAATACCATAAATTCATTGACTTCACAGACAATGTTGAAAGGAATCTGTTTATGGTAATTGTATTTGAGTGCTCACACGACAGGAATACAAACAACCGTGTTAATTTTGTACCTCATTTCAAACTTGAAGAACTATCAAATTTCTTTGTCACCATGAACCGTTTTTTTGTACGCTTCTGATAAGAAAGTAAGGAAGGAACAGAAGCCAACAAGTGACGTAAGAGAAGCCTGAAAGTAACAAAATAAAGATCACCAAGTCAACCAAAGCTGTGTCTTCAATACCGATCTTGTCCATATCAGACTTGATTTGACTGGTGCCACAGTAAATAAAGAATTCATATAAATACCGTTCAAGTACGAAAAAAAATCCAACTTGATAATGAACTTGCTTGTATTACTACCATTCTTGAATGCCATTCATGCAAGGTGTCGCTCAGGTCCTCAGGATTTACAAAAAGATTTTGTTATTGATTATGGATTTCCAAATGTACGATTTCAGGATCAAAAGGCTTACTTATCATTGATAAAGTCTCCTAATGGGGATGGTAAATATTTTTCTCTGATTAGTTAGTGGCTACCGGAACAAGATTATCAAGTGTCAATCAAATGCTTCATGGTCGATTCTCCGCCCGTGTCAGTGCTGTCCCAGTGAATGGTATTCAATCATTGCTTATGGAATAGGTGTCATTACCACTTTTATCACCATGTCTGATAATGGTGATGAAATCGATTGGGAATTTGTTGGTGGTGATAAAACATCTGCTCAGACAAATGTATTTTATAAGCGAATTGCTGAGTATGGTGTCCGTGCTGGAATGCATTCTACTGGTGACCTTGCCGTTAGTCGGGAGTATACTATTGATTGGACATCAAAAGCTATTACTTGGTATATCAATGGAAACTGGGTCAGAACTTATTCAATCGATGATCCATTAACTGTTACTCCTATGACTCCAAGGGGTGAAAAATCATACCCAGTCACACCTTCAAATATTCAATTTGGAATCTGGGATGCTGGAAGTGGTCCTGCTGGAACTTCTAACTGGTAATCTTGTTATGTATCCTAAATATCAGGGCTGGTGGTCGTATTCCTTGGGGTTCCGCAACACAGTTTAGTGCTATTATTGAATCAGTTTATTTTCAATGCTATGATAACAATGATCAACCAGTCAATGAATGGCCACGACCAAACCCTGTTCGTTCCAGTACTGATAACAGCTCAGTCGATAATACCGTTCCAAACACTGCTTCCAACCCTACAGATGTGAAAAGCACTGAATTGGCCGTCAGTCCACCTACCAACCCCCTCGTTGGATTCGAAGATGTAATGAAAAAGATTAGTGATTTGGCACCTTTGGACTTGTTTCAAGAATTCTTTAAAGGTGTTCCATTTTTCGGATCTAGTAAGTTCATTGCTGGTTCAGGTCCATCTCAACGATCATCTGCAAATACTCAAAACAACTCTCCTATTTTGATACTTTGTCTTTTAGCTTTAGTTATTTAACTTATCCTGTGACAATTAAACATACAATTGCAATTATTTAATGTGTTATTACCTGAGTTTCTTATTTTTTTAATGAAACATCCTTATTTAAAGTTTCTTTAATGTGTGAAACATCTTTAATGATAAATTGAAAATGAGTGCAGAGTGATCTCATCACCAAACATCAATGCATTTAAAAATTAGAATCAAGTCATACAGTTGTATTTGGAGTTCAAGGTCGGATCCGATCTGCGGATGAATGTCTAAAGGATCCAATTGGATAGAGTACAATAGTATTTAAGTGTCAATGTCAATTTTTATTAATGTTTGATCGGATCGGATTGCCAAATGTCAAAATGCTCCAATTGGAGGCAGAGGTTACACCACAAAGATCCAGACCTAAAAATAGACACACTGGTATATTTCATCTATGTCAGTTGGTGCTCGATCCTTACAGTGTCTTGACACTATCTATCTGTCTATATATCATATCCGTAAAGAGTTATGCGGAAATCGTTACAATGTCCTGATCACTACATGTCCATCCATAATCCTCATTTCCGTTTACATTTTAAAGAACAAAAAAGTCGTGGAAAATAATTGTTATTAAAAATGAAAAAGTCCCAGATATCGAAATTGTAACTTCCTTATCGTTTGGAATACACTTCCCTAGACATAGTGCGGGATGCAGGATCCAGATGTCGTTCATATTGCCCTGGTCCATCCCGTGGGTCCCTGGTTTCATTCCTGAGTGTAGATTCCCTGGTTTCATTTCGAGCTGCTTCTAGTCTTGGATCGTTTATTGGCACATCTCGTACATCCCGTGGATCATTTCGATAGTCATCCAAATACCGTGGGTCGCTCCTTGGCATTTCCCGTGGGTCGCTCCTTGGCATATCCCGTGGGTCGCTCCTTGGCATATCCCGTGGGTCGCTCCTTGGCAAATCCCGTAGGTCACTCCTTGGCATATCCCGTAGGTCACTCCTCGACAAATCCCGTGGGTCGCTCCTTGACATATCCCTAGGGTCATTTCTATAGTCGTCTCCATAAACATCCCGATGTGAATCCCGAACATCACCCCGATATCCATCAATCATATCCCTGGAATCATAATACCGATCACGGTCTCTTGGTCTAAAGTCATCATCATATCGCCCCCGATAATAGTCTCGTTCTGGTGGGTAATCACGGTATCGGCCACCATACCGGTCTACAGGTGGAGAGTAGGGCGGATAATAATCATACGGACCCGGTGATGGTGACCTACCACGACGGTAATAGGACGGTGGGTAATCGGGAGATCGTGCTCGATAGGAAGGAGATCTTGATCGATACCGAGGAGGCTCATAATGTCTATAGGCTGGAGCATGGTTCACTGGTGGTCCATTTGAAACAACATCATCTGTTTTCTGATCCCTATTTCAAATTAACTACACAGATAAGCTTACTTGCAAAATCGTGCCAAGTGACCAAAAAATCCGCACTTGAAGCATTTACCGGATTTCACATCCATCCCTTTGGTTTTGCTATCTGGGCACTCTCTAAATACGGTTAGTACAACAAGGAAGGTTACTTTGCCCAATGCCCAACCTTTCCACAAATCAAACAAGAGTTACTTTGAGTCTGAACTTTATTGGAAAACTCCACATTGATTCGTTTTCCATGAAATCCATATCCATGCAATCCCTTTACAGCATTTTCAGCATCCTTTAAATAACCTAGAGGTTAATAAACAATCAATTACGAAACTGGATGAAGGCATACCCTCCATGTTTAATTTCTATAGCTTCTAAGGGCCCATAATGACCAAACAAGTCATCCAACTCTCTCTTTGATACATTGAATGGTAAATGACCCACATACAGCTTTTCCATTTTATCACATAATTTCTGAGAGTCGTTTGGCGACTCCTCATCAGAATCTTTCCTTTTCTTTGAGTAGCTGAAGTTGACATCCTGACACATGCCTGATTCTACCAACATGATAAACAGTTGTTTTTCGGATGAAAAATTGAAAAAAATTCAAGGTTGAACAGATCACGAGTGGCTTTGTGAAATGAAAGGAAATATTCGAGAAGTGCCAATTACATGATGTGAATTGATGATTGAATAGTTGATTGTGGTTGATGCTGAAAGAACTGTGGTTCTTTCCTAATATTTTGGTGTAAGAGGGTTTATTCGTATCTCAGCTTTAAATGGTTCTCACGTTGCATCTTGCCAAAAACCATCAAATACAAGCGATACAACACCATGGTACATGAATTTAAAGAGACGTTGGTTAATTGTTGCGATAATAGTTTCATCTTTGAAACAGGTTTAACTGAGAACTGGTTACAAATTGACTGGGTGATTGTGACCTCTGATTGTTCTTGTGCTGGTGTTTGTTGCATTAGTCATTTTGTCAAGTTATACAATAACATTCTCTTTACACACTAAGCTGCAAAGTACATTCATCATTATAATGAATCTGAGTGTCGTTGTAAAAACGAAGCCTCAAAATAAAAAGTTTCAACTGAATCAAAAATTTAGGATCATAGACCTCCCATAAGTAGTAGGTGATATTGTTAGGGACTTAATCAGACGACGATAAAAAAGTACAACAATGAAAAGGCCTTTGTAATGAGTGAGGAGGTTCCAAAGGGAGGATAGGAGTATCCAAATATCATAGATGAAAGTGAATGGAAGAGTAGTTTGAGTGACCAGAGCACAGAAGTGTGGCAGAACCCCTCTTAACGGACAAATATGCAAACAAAATGAGCTTCAAGAGCCAACAAGGAGCCAAACAATGGAAAAGAAAGCAGAGCAAGACAGCCCGTAAAAACAGGATCGCATTAAAGAATAGATCTATAGTGGTTGGCCATAAGCGAGTAGTAAATGGGCAAAGGGAGAGTGAATGGTGTTTTAGAATGGTGTTTTGTGTGTCATCACTCGTAACACAAGAATGATCATTTAACACAAAAACCAACATTCAACCACCAGCCAAGAAGCTCCAAGAAACCCACAACCAACAAACAACTATCAATACCTACCATCCAACCATTGATTCGAATTCAATGAACCAACATTGACTCTTCTGTGCTTTCATCAACCTCGTGGGACAGATCCCGCCACATTAGTTGTCACACAAGAAACATGCAAAAGAAGAAGTTGCACATTCTTCTGAAAAAGCCCAATTCAAAAAACATAGAAATGAAATCGTAACTTACTTGCTCTAACTCTCCCAGTTCTCCTTCTAAACCCGATTTGTATATCGACACTAACCCACACAATAATGAGAGAGATTCAGAAGTTTGGCACCCTATTGGTAATGACGGTCCCTTCTTTAGACCAACTACAAACTTGGCTAACTGCTACAATAATGATCAATCAAAACCGTACTGCTTCTCTTCCCCTAACTCTTAGTGTGCATTTCACTATCACCCCTAAAATGGACCGTGGGTTTTTCCTAGCTAGTGGGGACTGGACTTGCTATCGAAGAAATTACTTTCAAATTTCAAGTGCTTTCTCAATTCAAGACTCGGACGGTCAGGACGTACTCAATCAGACCTGTGTTTTACATACTGATGGTATAAACGTCAACCTCGTCAAATTCAAGCTGGGCATTGATGCTAGAGTGTCAGCTGGGGATCGTAAAATTGGTCTTGTTCAACATACTCCTAAACGTGACAAGGGCCCTCAAATGGTACCTCAACCAAAAGAATTGTTGGCTGGAGGTAATCCGCATCAATACAATGGCCTCAGTGCTAATCAATTCATTGCTACCTTTGAAAGATTACAGTTCAAGTCTGCTACTGCAAACAATGGCAAAAGACGTGCCGCCCAACAATTCTTTTGTATTTTGATCAGTTTGTACGGAATGACTGAGGATGGTCGAACTTATAAGATTGCCTTTACTGAATCCGCTCCCTTGGTTGTCAGAGGTCGCTCTCCTGGACATTATACTGACATGAATGATGCTCCAAACACTAACTCGGCCAAGTCAGCCGAGTTGCATGTGTCTGACTCTGCTACTTTCCCTCCTTCATCTGCTAATGGCTTGATCTCTCCTTCTTATCAACGATTTGATAATCAATATAGCAGTCCTTACCCAAATCAGATCCAGGCCCAGAACTGGATAAGGGCTCGTGATGATAGTGCTGGTTCGATTGGAACATACATGACTAATGATTCTTACATGTCTAATTTTGACGACAAACGTTATGAAAGACCATTATCTGCCAATGGCCACATGCCTTTCACCCCTCAACAAACTCCCCTTTCTTCTCAATTCAATTCTCCAAACGGTGGGTACCCACAACCAAAATATCAATCTCAGCATTCCATCTCCCAGCTTGAACTTGACTCTCCAAGGTACTTCCCAGGCCATCAACCTGAATCTGCTTCACTCTTGACCCCTCAACATCCGATGTCCCCTGCTAGGCAATTAGTACAATTACAAAACCATGAACCGTCACATCCTCAACATTTTGATCACGCCAATAATGGGCAATATTATGAAACTGTTAACCAAACACAATATGACAATACGTACGATAATAGAGACACTCAGTACGAGCAACACACTTATAATCAACATCAAGCTTCTTATGAACCGCATGGTTACATGCCATCCTCATATAATCAGGAAGGAGTTTTAAACTCTAGTAATGCTAATCCACCTCATTTGGATTATAGTAATCAAAATTTGGCCCACGAACAATTAAATGGATTCAGAAATCACGAAGAGCCATCTCCAGACCAGAACTATACCAACCATTACTCTCAATAATTTTTGCGAATTGCATTGTTTGTGAATTAGCATTCTTAAAAAATTTTCTTGAATAATAAAACCATGTAACCTTTCTTTGTCATGATTTAAACGTTTCCATTTTTGAAATTGAAGTATCAAATTATTGACATGATTTATTGGAATTAAATACCAGCCATTTTAGCCATATTCTTCCTCAATTCATCGTTGGATTTCTTTTCCAATTCTTTCAATCTATCCTCCACTTCCTTTAAAGATTTCCTAATGCCTACATCTTGAGGAGCAATTTTCACAGCTGATCTAAAAATCACAAAAGCATGTTGTAAATCATTCAACCCCACAAAAGCTTCCCCCTTTCTAAACATTGCCTAGTATTAACGATAGAATAAAAATACTTTGGCATTATTAGGATCTTGACTCAAAACCTTTTCACAACTCTTGATTGCTTTATCGAATTGAGACAATTTCAAATAACACATTGCCATATTTGAATGAGTAGCAATCAACAACTATGAATCAAATTAAATTCCAAGAAATATACAAGTTTAATTTTTTCTCTAGTAGCTTGTTCCAAAGGAGATTGTTGATTTGTATTTTCAGTATCACTTAATCCCAATCCCATACTTAATTTACTATTATCCAATCCAGTAATATAAAGTAATGCTCGATGATAACAACCCAAAGCTTGTTTATATTCTCCACTTTTTACAAATTGATTTCCTGTATATCAATAAAAGGATGAATTACCATCATCTTTGTATCGAGTACCGGTTTCGATCTGGAATTAGTAGTTGAATTTACCTTTCCTAGGACTGTGTTTTCATTAGTAGTTTCTGTTGCACTCATGGTGAAATTGTTAAAAAATTATTGGGGTTTTTCGATTTGTATTGAAGGCCAATTGAATCTTTAAAAAAAAGCATCGAATGAATTGAATTCAATTTTTTATTCAAATTATATAAAGGAAACTAAATTTAAAATAGACAGTTAGATATGGATGAGAAAGATCCAGAATGCCAGCAGTAAATTGGCATTAGAACCCCAAGATCCAGATACTTGAACAATATTACCACAAGCAATAGAATCACCTGCATTACCATCATAAGATGTTGGTACATCGCCTTTTGCATGAATCACAAATGATTTGCCAATGATCGCTATCATTAAAATCACAAATAATTTACTGTTTTTATCCGTCATTGTAATTAAACGATCAGTGATGTTGACAAGAACGGATCCAGTAGCATCAGAAGTTATGTTACCTAAATCACCATGATGTCGGATCACGTCGTTTGGGCCACCTACAATCAGTTACATTCACTCTGTACCATGATTGGTTCGTAATGGGTTATAATGACCTTCTGTCCCTGAGCAATTATTATTTTCAATTCGTTTTTGATGAATATGAATTCCATGGACTTTGTTTGGTAAAAACCCTTGGAGATTGATCTCAAGAAGGGTTTGTGAAGTTGATGTTTCCTGATGGAATGCAACGTAGCCTGTAATTGGTCTTGCAACTCCAAACGTAGGATCTGGTCCAATACTGGAGTTACCTACAAATTGTTTGGTGACACGGATGATGCCATAGAGTTCGGAATTGGAACCAATAGAGGCAGTTTGGATCATCATTGGCAATACTATCCAACTAAGTAAGTTCATTTGGTAATTAAGTTAATTAAAAGATTTTTTTTGAATTTATAGATCAAAGGTTTGAACTCCGACATACAAAGACATCATCTGGTAGTGGCGGTAACTTTAATTGTTCGATCAATTTTGAAAGTTACTTTGAATAGATATCGAAAATGGAATCTAATTCTTTCACCCTCTTACAGTTTCTAATGCAAGTGAGCTTTTAAGATTGTTTTATCGTCATTTTACGTGTTCAATTTTCCTCAACAATAACCTATTTTGCAGTAATAGAATAATTTATACTGGATTTGTTGTAATCCAATAAGAAGTTAGCTTATTGCGTAAGTTCACCTATATTAAACTGAGTTCGCACATTGCCAGTAAAAGTTGTGTTTACTGAGTAAATTGTGTGTTTACTAAGTAAATTGTGTGTTTACGAAGTAAATTGTGTTTACTGAGTAAATTGTGTTTACTGCTGAGTAAACACAACTTTAGACAACTTTAAAAACTTCAAGTTCAACCGATATCGGCTAAACCAAACTCAAAGCGCTGTAGAATCACAGAATGCAAAGGATCACAAACCACACAGACTCTTGTATTTAAATTAGCAAAGTACAATTCAATTAGTCCGTACACAACCATAGCCATGAATGTACGACCATAAAACGTTGGTGTGAATTATGCCTTGGAACTACCTAGCTTGCATAATGTGATACAGATACGGTATACCCAAAATACAGATCATGATTACATGATTATACATAGAATTGACATAATTATTGGACAATTACAAGTTCTTGAAACGACAACCAATGAACTCAACACATGATGGTTTAGTCGATTGACCAAATTTACAGCTTATCAAGTTTGACGTTTCATATACCAATAGAGTTTGAAACAAATATTAATATTCTTAATAGGTGGTGTTAGTTCATTCAAGTAGCTAATTAGATATGCTGCTGTGATGTTCAAGTATGGATGTTTTTTTTAGCATTGAAATAAATGGGTTCCCTTTTAGCGTTTGGAGGGAAAATGGAGAGTTGCAACGTGTGCTTTTATACCAAAGAATGAACATAGCTACACATAAATAAACTCTTGGTTGGAATTGAAACATAGCTAGTGAGGCATTGAGGCTAGATCCGTGAATCTGAATCAACTAATGTTTTGACAGTTGGGGGTGTGGATCCCTAGCGTTACACCACCACCCAACGAAACAAAATATTAAATTACCATCAAATTTAGTAAACTGAACCAGGATTGACATTATCCATTCAAATGCTTTAAAATATCAAATCCAATAATAGACCAACCAATTGAAGTTGAAGTTAAGAAGGAATGGGCGGTTGGGCCACATGTCTTGTTACACAAATCCTAGGGACCTCACACACAACCCCTCCTCCAATCCGACTGTTTCACCATTTCTTCAAGAATCCTTTATAAAACAAATTCCTACTTTCGTCACAATTCATGCTTACCAAACTGGACACTATAAAGTATAGTTATTTTGCACTCACCCTTCAGCTTGGATACCGATTTGAATTCATATTCTAAATCAGCTACTTTACCAAAGCTGGTTATTGATACTTCTTTTGCCAAAGTTAAAAAATCAAATAAAGAACCAAAGTCTGCTACTGCTGTACAGAGAAAGAATGAATGGGCCAACTCTCAAATTAATATGGATGGCCCTCCTTTCTCCAACACAATGCAGTTCTTTCCACTCTATAACAAGCAGAATCAACAGTATGCTCACTTCGATTCTAATAGGTTAGGGTGTCTGTTAGTATATTACCAAAATTAGACAGAGGGTTTTTCCTTGCTGGTCCAGAATGGACTTGTTATAGAAGAAACTATTTCCAGTTATCGTCATCTTTTGCGCTTTTAGATGGAAATAGTATGGAAGCTGGATTGCCATGTTTTATTGTTGTAAATGGTGTACCTTTGAAAGTTGAAACCTTCTTGCTTGGCATTGATGCTCGAGTCGCTTCTGGGGAACGTAAAATTGGGTTAACTCAACATACCCCAAAGAGAGACAAAGGACCGCAAATGACTCCTCAACCTAAACCAGTCAACCCAGGAAAACCGTATCCTTTAAATAGTGAAAACCAAACGGACTCTACCATTTCGTTTGAAAGACTTCAGTTCAAGTCTGCTACAGCGAATAATGGAAAACGAAGGGCAGCTCAGCAATTCTTTTGTATTATTGTAGATTTGTTTTGCACCACTGAAGATGGCCAGAATTTTAAAGTGGCTACCATCCAATCTTCACCTTTGGTTGTTCGTGGTAGGTCTCCTGGTCATTATACAGACAACCCAGCAGCTATTTCTGGTCAGTTAGCTGATAATGGGCAATTAGACAGTCCAATTTCAGCTTATCCGCCATTAACTTCTGCTGCAGATGGTCAGTATAGCGGACTACCATCTCCTTTTGCAAATTCTCCTTACTCTTTTCAACAGGATTCATCTAATGCACTATCTCCATTTAACAATTTCGATATGAACTCCAATAGTTGGATTAGAAACAGGGAAGATTCCAACACTTCGTTAAACTCGATGTTCTCTGCAGAGTCTACCAAACCAAGTTTCTTTTCAAATGGAATGCCACCTCAATCTCCATCGACGAATTATCCTCCACCAGAGTCGTCATATTTCCCAAATAGTGGGGTAAATAACTATTCTGGATACCAACTCTCACCACATCCGCTTTCTTCTGTTCAAAATATGACTCTAAATGATAGTAATACTAGTCCAATTTCATCTCCCCATCCACTTTCTATTGGATATGGCACTGGAAATGAATTACCTACCACTTCTATGCCGGTGTTTGAAATTGAGCAGCTAAAACAAAACAATACCAACGATTCCAATTGGGGTAATGGAAGAAATATTTCAAACCTGAATCCCTCATTTGTAAACGACAATCAAAATTACACTCCTGCACAAGACACACAATATTCGTATCCTAATGAACTCTCTGCTCAAACTGATAGTCAATGTTATACTGAAATGTCATCTCAAAACGATCAACAATATGGTAACCTTTCTTCACAGGAAAATTCATACCAATTATACGGAAATATTAATTACAGCAAACAAACTGATATGGGTATTAGTAACAACACCTATGTTCCTGGTACTGCAAACAATGTGGATCAAGGTCAATTTGTAAACGAGTACTCTGCCCAATATTTGCCAAATAATGAATCTTTTAGTTCTTATTAAATGTAGTTTTAAAGAATAAAATGTTAGTTTTTACATTGTCGTATTTTAGATTTACTTGAAACATATTAATTTTTTGGTAAGTACAATCTCTAAACTCTTTGGGAAAGCAGAGTACAATATTAAAAAGTTGAAACGTTAATTGATGTGAGAGGTGTAATTCAACATTAAAACCTTGACGCGCTTTAACCCAATGAGAAGACATTACTTGCACCAAAAGACAACACCAGTAACAGATACACCAAAACCAAAGAACTATCAAAAGAATAAAGCGACAATCTTGAATGATTATAACAAATTGAAAGCTGAAATTGCAATTATTAAACAAACTATTGAAATAACTGAAAAGAAGTATAAAGAACATGCGAATATAAGAAAGAAATTGGAAGCAAATATAAATGGAGGAAAACTGGCATTACGAGATCCACCAACAGTGGATGAATTGATTAATATGTCAAAAGATGATTTACATACGGTCAAAAACCGTGAGCAGATTAAAAATGAAGATCAAGTAATTCAAATATATCATCATTAATCTATTATTAGACAAGAATAGAACAAACCATTTCAGAGTCGTTAGCAAAGCGTATAGCGGAGACAAAGAACTTTTACAAAAGGAAACGATCACTCAATAGTGGTAAAGTGATTTAATTAATGATTAGCTGGTCCTCAATTTATACTTCATGCATATTCACCCTTTGGAAATATTTTAATGTGTCATCCATTAACAGATAATTCTATTGCTGTTATTACAAATAGAAACTCTTTAGGTATAGCATTGATTATAACAATAGAAATCTGGGCTACTCAGATAGTTAATGGTGAGCGTGTAACAATTGTGAGTGAAGCTTTTGAAATACCTGGAGCACCCTTTTCAAATGCGCTGTTTCTGTACACGCAAGATACAGAGAAGGAAGTTGACTATCTAAAACTTATCCCAGATAATCAAAATTATTTATTTGGCATCAAAGAGCAAGGAGATCCAAAATTAACCAGACTCTCCTCAATACTTAAAAAAGAAGAAGCAACTAAATCAAATGAACGTCCACCTATTGGACAACGTAATAACAATGCGTTCACAATGAATAAAAGCCGGTTTCCGTCCAGGAAACGCAGAGTTATTCGGGTGGAGAATTTATATCACACAATATTGGAGAAATTAAACGTTAGTCCAGATACAGAGATTGATTGGAAAAATTATTCGTTAAATGATGCCCCTCAATTGAGATATCGAACAGTGTTTTTTGTCAGTTACGAAGATGGTCAGGCTGGAATTTTAGAATTGGTTTGGGTATTTGATCCCAGAAAGGATGTGTTGGTAAATTGGGGTTCATAGCATACTAAAATATAGTCAACTGCTTGTCAAGTTAGGGTTCAGAAACAAATATCGTACCAACCAATTAAACTGTCCTACTTTTATTATCTGTCTGATAATACACCAATAATCGTATGTGAAACTGTTACCAAATTCGGAGAACATCTTATGACGGGACTAACTCTCGATTTGGAACCCGAGTGGGTGTGTAAATGTGATATGATTCGATTATCAATGAGTGATCGTTGTACACGATACGTCAACCGAGTATCACTCATGCAAAATGATAAAAAAGAAACTCAGAGAGTGACTGGTATTAATCTTGCTAAACTAACATTTAGAGGATTACTTGATAACATCGTATGGATTTGACTTTGATCATGCTTGTTTGATTTTGTCCACAACGGCAGGTGTTTTATTACGGTTCTTTTATCAACGAGATTCAAAACCTTTCAATGCTGCAGATGTAGAAGATGAATCTGGAACAAATCAAATTCCGATTGATCCTAATGAAAAACAAAGTCTGGCCGGTAAACTAATGTGGTGTCTAGAAGTATGAGACATTTATAACTGACCACGTTTAGTTGAGTCCTATCTTACAAGAGACAGCTGATAAAAATGAAGATGATAAAGCTGAAGAAATGTTATCCGCACCTGAAAGATCGGTTACTCTTAGCAAACCAATCAAAGTAAATCAGTGAACTCACTAACCAAAGATAACTTCTATTTGGGAAATGTCACACTTGTCACTTAGTCATTCACAAATGCTGGTAGGAACAAATGATGGAGTGATCAGAATTTATCCTAATGATAACCTGAAATGCACAAATAACCCGTTATTATTCTACGTAGATCGATATCTGCGTAGTGAAGATTCACATTCACTTAAAATAGATCAAATTAAAGCTTTGATTAATGCGGATACAATATTGTGTTATACGAATTATATTTGCAATAGCTTGGGAGTACATTTGATTCTTGCCATAACGTCAAATAGTAATCAAAGTTATATACACTAACATGTTATAGACACGTTTATAGCTTACGACCCACTTGAACCCAATAGCGTTGTCATTGAAGTTCAGTTATTAAGTGACACAATGATGTCAGGAAAGATATCCGAAAGAGTGACACATTTAAGTAGAGATAGTGGGTTTGCTATAAAAGTTCTAGATGATGAACTTGGACTATGTGTGGTTTGGCATGGGAAATATTGGAGCTATTTTTCCCTGATCAATATGATTAATTGGAGACATCGAGATACAGGAAATATTGCTCAAGAAGAGCCAACTGCACATCAATCTGTACCAGAAATCACCACTATACCGGAATAAAACAGTTTTATGATTTTGATTTTGATCAATATAAAGGAAAAATGGTTTATGAATCTCTTTAGAATATATATATATATTAAAATAACCAACGATCTATTCACTGAAACATACTTTTGTTCTTTAAATGTATAGATTGCTCCAGTAGCCTTGATTTTTGTGATATATGACTAAGAATCTTTTGTTTACGCTTTTTTGACACGGACTTGGCATTCCAAAAATGTTTCTCATTTGTAATTGTAATAGAATCACTGATGCATGGGTCAGAGAGATATCCGTCAGCAATAGTAGGGGAATAAGTTCCATCAGAAGATGCAACAGAGATATTGGATGATGATTTCTTTTCATTTAATTCGTCATGGCTTTTTAAATGTTTTGTCAAATCCTGGCCTCTCTTAAATGTTCTTGGACATTTGTTACACTTGAATGGTTTTACAGGAATGTGTACTTTTAAGTGAGAGGTGATATGATCCCGTTTTGTACAGACAACATGGCAATTATCCCAATGACAACTGAGACATAAATTGTCCGTTTTCTTTCGTCCAATATGTGCCTGAAGGGTGTGTTCATACAATTCTTCGTCAGTTTCAAACACCATTTGACATACCACTGGTTTTTTCCAACAGCAATGCTTTGCAGACCGCCCTCGTTCATTGATAATTTGCCTTTTAAAAACAGGTACAGCAACAGACTGTATTTTAGTTTGGAATAATGTTGGAGAAGGAGGATTCCAAGTTGTTTTAACATGATCATTAGTGATTGGTAGTGATCCCATTGGAGTATTACCAAAATTCAAAAGTTGTTTTAAATCCATTTAATTGTTTGGTTGTTGTGATAAAAATTGGCAAGTCGAATGTGCCTGATTATAAACCACAGTTCAAAGCACAAGTTTCATGTTCCTGACACCAAAAAGCAGTGTCAAGGTAAGCAAGAGGCTTTCCAGCCACTGCGCATTCAGCAAGCAGCACACGACAATAAGAGTAGCCATCTACAATAAGATATAGGGAATTGACTGGAGAACGAGCAGGAATATTGGCGATTGGCGGATGAATGTAGTTGTGGGTGTGACAGAATCAGTTTCAGCCTAATTACCAAAAGGATAATCCTATCTTGGCTGTGTTTGGCCTACTGATTGATCACTTCATCTCAATCAATATAGACCGTAAACCACTGTTGAGCAGATTTTGCTAGAAGCCTCCTGCTTTGAGCTTTCAACACAATGGCGCTCTTGTCCAGTATTACAACTGAAACGATCCCATTCAATAAGGTGGAGTTGTTTCTAGTTTATCCGATCCCATGAATTTGTGTTGGTGATAGTCAGCGACACACTGTATGACTGTACATCTTCATGTTCATTTCTTCAAAATTCAAACAAAACCAATTCATACACTTACATGCTCAAACTGAATAGCCTCTGTTTTCTTCAGACTAGGCTTTTACACCAACAACATTACAAATTTACACTGCCAATTCAAGAGTTTTTGGGTGTTGAGTTGGGCTGCAACTTACCTAATTGAAGTTTTTCTTGTTGGTCGTTTCATGTTCCTTTTGAGCGTCTGCACTATGACGCAATTTAAATTAAAACAAATGTAAACTAGACATGTATATATTGTGCTAAATATGACTATAATTTAGTTTCTGGAGTCTTGTCGGGTAAACGAGTGATAGTACCGTCCCCTAAAAATTCAACATAATTTCCGGATTCAGCAAATGGTCTATCATCAAAAACAAATTACTATTACCTTGCACCAAGTATTCTGACCATATCATCTCGGCCAATTACTTCCTTCTCCAGCAACAATAATGCTACTTTCTCGACTTCATCCTTCTTTTCGGTTAAAAGATCTGTTGTGCGTTTATATGCACTGGCAATCAAAGATCGAACTTCATCATCCATTAACTTGGCGGTGGCTTCAGAATATGGCTTTTGGAAATTCTGTTCCTGCTGATCAACACGACCATATGAAATATTTCCTAATGCTTTGTTCATTCCATAAGTGGCAATTTGTGCATAAGCAGACTTGGTAACCTTTTGTAAATCGTCTTGTGCACCAGTTGTTATGGATTTGAAAAAAATCTCTTCAGCAACTCGTCCACCAAGTGTCATGCACATCATGTCTATAATAAGTAAAATGGAATAATACCAAGCATGTGTTCAGTTGATTGTAAGTAGTTCTCTTTTGGAAGATATTGAGCATAACCCAATGCACCCATTCCACGAGGAATAATAGAAACTTTTAAAAGTGGGTGAGCGTGCTCAAGAAACCATCCGGCAACAGCATGTCCTGCTTCGTGATGAGCAACAATTTTCTTTTCTTCAGGTGATAATACTCGACTTTTCTTTTCCAATCCAGCAATAACTCGCTCAATTGCAGCTTCAAAATGAGTCAAAGTGACACTCTCGGCTTCATAACGAGCACCAATCAGTGCTGCTTCATTGCATACGTTATAAACATCTGCTCCAGAAAATCCAGGTGTCAATGCGGCAAGTCTTTTAGATAATTGGTCGAGATCTTCATTTGTTTTAATTCCTTTCAAGTGCACTTTGAAAATAGACACACGCCCTTGAATATCAGGTAAATCAATCGCAATATGTCTATCAAATCGCCCAGGACGTAACAATGCAGGATCGAGGACATCGGGTCTGTTTGTACCAGCTAAAACCACAACATGCTCACGAGAAGAAAAACCATCCATTTCCACTACACATAAATAAATTCATACATTACCCAAAAGTTGATTCAAAGTACTTTCACGTTCATCGTTTCCACCCATTTGTCCACCTTTACCTCTGGCTTTACCAATTGCATCAATTTCATCAATAAAGATGATGCAAGGTGCGTTCTTCTTGGCATTGGCAAAAAGATCTCGTACACGAGATGAACCTACACCGACAAACATTTCGACAAATTCGGATCCTGACACCGAAAGGAATGGAACTCCAGCCTCACCAGCAGTGGCTTTTGCCAACAAGGTTTTTCCCGTTCCTAAACCATTAAATTAATCTTATTATACCAGGTGGACCGGAAAGAACAGCACCTTTTGGAATTTTAGCACCTAATCGTTCAAAATAGCCAGGATCTTTCAAGAATTTAACGAATTCCATAATTTCTTGTTTTGCTTCATCCATACCAGCAACGTCCTTGAATTTTACTTGAATATCAGTTTCTTGATTGTATAATTTTGCTTTTGATTTGCCAATTCCAAAAATCCCACTTTGTCCCCCAGCTGCTCCACCACTTGCAGCCTTTCTGGATAACCAAACTAACACACCAATAAGCAAAACGGTTGGCAAAATATTCAAGAGAACATTGGCAATACTGGTTTCGTTCGTGTAAGAAACCGGGATTCTGTCTTTAGCAGCAATACCCAATTCACGTTGAGCAGTTTCAAGATTATGTTCAAAAGATTCGACACTTCCGATAGTGAAATAATGTGAACTGCGGTCAGAACTACCATACTTTGACTGTGGTGAATTGGATTTCAAGAACACTTTGACAATTGACCTATTCACGACTACCAAATGGTCAACAAAGTCCTTTTCCAACATCTCATTCCTAAAATAACTGTATGATATTTCTGAAGAGCCACCAGAACTTTCATTGTATAACACGAACATCAAATACACAGCCGGAATTCCATAAATCAAAATATTCTGAGCATTTAATTCGAATTTGAAATTGAATTCATCACTGTTCTGATTTTTAGCTAGAGATAAACTTGATAATGATCCTTACATTTCTTTTTCTTTGGTTTTTCCGGTTCAGGATCGCTATCGTTATCTTGAGACGAATTGGATGATTTCTGTTCCTTGGATGCATCTTTTCTGAAAAACTGTTCAAAGCCTTAACGATTAATGAATGGAAACATGACACCTAAAGATGAATGTGAAATGCAATACCTTTTGGTTTTTCATTGAACAATAATTGTGACTGAGTGAAATTTCTGATTGGTAATTGTTTAAATAATAGATTTCCTACAATTTTGCTTTTAAAATTCCAAGGGGGGACCCTTAAAGCTTTCGAGAATCCACGTAACATGAAGTCTCTTGATAAATGATTCAAATTCTGAATCTTTCATTTTTTTCCTACAATTAACGCCACTTCAAAAGTGGATTAATTCGGAATTGAATCCGATGATGCAGATGAGTAATTGGATAAGAATAAACTAGAGGAACAAGTATCAATGTTCGAAGTATAGTGTTCATTGCCTCACTTGATAGAAAATATTCTTACTCATTTACATCCAACTGTCACATTTCAAATGATTATTATTTATCCCTTTGATCCACTTTAATAATATGTAACAAGATCAATCAATCAATTATAATAGCAAATTTTAGTTTGGATTGAAGAACACCAGTTTGGGTTTTGCGTTGGTTTATGTTTAGTCTCGAGATTTGAGTCAAATTGACATGGTATTTTTCTTGGTATAGATTACATTTCCAGGTCCAACTCATTTCAACTATCCAAATACCAATTTTGTCTTAAATATATCCTGAAAACAAAGCCTTTTTTGAATGAAGCAATGAGATGTTTAAGCAAGCAAAACGCGTAATGAAGTCTTAATTAAAATTACATTCAATGGTAGCATTCTTAATATTAATACCTACAAGGCTAACTCTCTGTTATGGAAGGATTTATCGGCAGACCAAATTGAAGAGTATTTTTCACTTCAACTGAAGGATGAGTGTTTGGAGTAATCACAAAACATCTAACGTATTTGTAAGGTTTTTATCATTCCATTTCAATCTGAAAACAGATGAAAGATCCTTGGTTATTCGTGATATGTATTATTATGCATTAGAGTATCTACCTTGATTTAATTACATTTAGGTTTGCAAAAAAGAACGATTTTCATGAGGAACAGACATCAGTACTATTCTCTATTCTAAAAGAAACCCACCAAAATGTTATATCAGCTCCTGATATCAACTTTCCTAGAGATTTTGGGCATTTTAAGAGACTGCTGCTGCACCATTCAGTAAATCGACCACCATATTCTGAAAAGAGTAATTTCTTTCAATATCTCAAACAATAGTATTTACTCAAAAAGAAATGCTAATGATTACTGATTATATCACAGACACGTAAAGTAATGTATGTAACCATAGTTACTTTCGACATTACCTACTGTACAAGTACACTTTCACGAAAAAGATGCGACTTGAATTTGTACTATGTCAATTTAATAGTTTAGATGATTGAAAATTTTATGCCTGAACCTGTGGTTGATGAAGTACCTCCAATTGATGGAGCAATTAAGCCAAGCCAGTCAGACGTACTTACAAATTCTATTCATATCTAGTCTCCTGTAACTGAGCAATCGCCTACAGCAACAACAGCCGTAGAACAACAAGAAATCCTTGAAAGTGTTACAACAGCAATTGTTACGGAAGAGCCAAAAGAAATAGATGTTGAAACCATGATTGAACCACAACGTAAACTTGTTTGTAGTTAACAAAAGTTACCCTTCAACCTCAAAAATCGGCAAAACACGAAGCAGCACTTGCCGAACTTAAGAACTTTATCACTACAGTGCTTTCGGGAAAACTGGAGGAGATTAAGGCTTCTATTACACAAAGAATTACAGAGAAAGATGAAAAGGTTACTGTACCTGGACATGAAGCTAAGACTTCTCATGACCAAAAGCCAAAAGTCGAAGAAGAGAAAAAGAAGGCACCAGTTAAAGGAAAGAAGTAGTTCATTATGTTATAGAATGAATAAATATGGTTTTGTAGAATTGTTTTTCCAGCGCGTTTTTTTCACGTATGAATAGAACTATCATTTCAAAGAAAGTTACAAATCGACTAGGAAATTGGTGTGAAGAATCAATACTACGTGAAGTACATTTTGTGTTACACTTATATCAAGGAAAAGTTGCGTGAGTTATTAGGTAGAGTGGAACAAGGTGATGTGGAGTTCAAAAGACAAGAACACAAAATGAAAATGTCGAATCTACCAGTAATTCAAACTTTTGGATTTAATCATAAGGTGTCAATTTCTCCCAGTTTAAATTTCAAACAGAATATTATGATCAAGGTAAAATCTTGCTCTGATTTTTAGAGTGCATTTCTCAATGGATACGTCTCTGCAGTAGTACCTGACAGTTATCCTCATATAAAACCAACTGAGAGAATTCCAGTGACGATATCTAGTGCGCAAGATCCACGCGAAGGGACTTCTCGCTCATGTTTTCAATTGGAATCGGTATTTGAAGTGGACAGAAAGAATACTGCAGTAAGATGGGGAGAAAAGTTTTACATCACCTTACAACTACCTGGCCTAGATCGAAAGGTACCATAAAATAGTTTTGATATCAAGCTTTACTTGAATTCACTACCAAGTAGTTTTGCAACACATACATGGAATAACTGTCTTCAGACAGTGTATCTTTCATTCGAGTGTGGTTCGGAATCGATGTGGTAAGGATTTATGGAATAAAACCAGGAAATTGGACTGGATTGACTTGGAATATCGAATGGAAATGGAGTACAAGGAAGTATTACCGTATCAAAATGGGTTATTAACCCACGTACAAACAGGCAATCACTTATCTAGTGATCCTAATGTAAATCACGTTATTCGGTATTTCAATTCCATAATTTTTATGATTTTAGAAGTGACTTTGGAGTTGAAAACTTGGTAGGTTGTCATTCCTATCGTAACTTTTCCACTCGTTTGGACAAAGATGAGAATCTGTTTTGTTTTGCTACTAAACCACAATAAAATTTGAGTATTTTATCAAACTCGGACTTTTCGTTTTTTGTCAAAGTCATGATCGTACTATCTATTCCCGTACTTTCATTAATTGGAATTTTAATCAAACGACAATCAGAATTTGATCAGGAATCATTTCTAACCGAGTTTTTGATGTCTTACCTTTCGGTATCCATTCTAACATCTTATGGTCTAGGGAAAATTAGGATTATCACCAACTTCAATTGATGAATTTTACAATTTATTAAGCAATTATTCAGATGGAAAGTTGATGGTAGATCTTGTGAAAGAGGAGGTAGATGCACACCAATCGTTAATTGGTAGATGAACGATATTTGTGAATCAAGACATTCATTAGAAAGTTTTATGAAGGAATCAGCATGTCTTTTGGAATCAGAAAATAATATCTCTGTATTTTAAGTTGATTTGACGGTATTAGATATCGTCAACTAGTTTGGTCGGCTCTTACATATCTAACTGTGTCTTGGATTATCATGCCATGTCATTTGAAGAGGCTGGAACATTTTACAAACTTTTAGTAAGGTTTTGCTCATTAGAAGGTGAAGATTTGGATGAGTCTTTTGCCTCACTTGAATTAGACTTGAGTGAAAGATATATTGATTATCAAGTGACGTTGTTAGAAAGTATTTCCACTAGTTGATAATGTTAGGTTGTTCTGGATCACCCCCACCAAAATCAATTGAAGATGCCTTAGAACGAATATTTCTTCATTTACCTGAACTGTACAAGGCTTATTACGTTGGGTAATCAATGGTCATTTCATTTATTATCTATAGATACTTGAATGCGTTGAGGTGTGGAGATCTTCAATTGTCTCTAACATATTTGCAGAAGTATTTTGACCATTCGATGAAAGAAAGTAAAAGGTACAGCTATCGGCTTTAACAAAAAGCACGCAAATACAATATACATCATTGAACATGGCCGCCCTGTATTCCAGTTTGAATTACACGGGGAAAGCTTTGACTGCAATTCAAGGTGGCATTTATTATGCCAGAGATCAAAATGATCAACAGTGTTTATCATATTTGTTATGCTGGTTACATCAGCTAACATTTCATGTCAATACTCCTCGTCAGCACTTTGGCACCCAACCAAATGAAAAGTTTATGTTAGATTCTCTATCCAACCGAACAGAATCACAAAAGCAGTATCATCTGTTAGCATTGTGTGAGTTGAGAAAGGCACAGTATGGTATGGAGTCTGGAGAAACACTTGAATATACACAATCATGCATTTCTGCTGCGCAAGAACTGATAGTCAAGCATGATATTGGATCTTTAGAAGCTTCTTCGTGGCTGACAATGTCGAATGGATATCGATTTTATGGTATGGGGTTTATTTAACAAGTAGGGGATACATCAAGAGCATTTCACTGCCTGACAAAAGTTTTGATGATTGGTTTTAATGGAAGAATACCAAAAAGTTTACTTGAGAGAAGCGAATTTAAGTTTAGCGAATCATTCTTTTTGAACTCAGAGTTGAATACCACCCCAGAGACTTCATTAAGATCAATCGAAATCGACAATTCAGACATTAGCAAAAATATTTCCGCTTTAGATCTTTCTTCGACACTCTCGCTGTTAGCCAATCATTTTGCCAATAGTGGTCAAGTAGTTCACGCTTTAAGTATTATTGTGTTTGCAAAATCACTTTTCTCGGATAAACTTGCCAGAGAGGCAAGTCGTGAATGGATAGATGCACTTGGAACTATTTTATTCAACTGTGCAATAGAAAGGTGAGGTACTTGTCATTTATTCGAACAGTGGTGAATATGATAATGCTCAACATACATTAACCCAAATAACTCAAATGGCTAGAGGTTGCACTTACGCCATGCTTAATTGTGATCTTAAACGAAGCATTCTTTTACAGCATTTGGGAAGAAAACTTGAAGTAATATTTCTTAAGCTGATCAGAAGGCAATTAAAATTTTAGAGAGAGTCATGCAGTTTGGTGACTCAAGAGGTTATTTTAGAATTTGTAGAATCAAAGCTATGTTGCAGTTGGCAGATATTCACTTAGTAACTGTCACAATATTAATCTTTTAGGGTAGAAATAGTGTGTCAGATGTGGTTAATGCGATGAATGTACTGTTTTCTTGTATATCTGTATCACAGCAATATCATTTGCACCTGTGGCATAACTTGGCATTGGTAAGATTTGCTATGGTGTTTCTTCATTTGAACTACTCGAAACAAGCGTTGAATCTAATGCAAAAAGTTATGCCCTTTATATTATTACAGGCAGATTTAAAGGAACAATCCAAAGCACACTATACGCTTTCGTTATGTTGGTTATCACTAAAGGAAAAGGATATGGACTACACCAAAGCACAACATTCAATATTAGAATCCATCAAAGGTATATTTTAATGCAAGATAGTTTACTGTAGGGTTTTCACAACTGAATTCAGTTGATGGACTATTAAGGAGTACAATTATACTGGGACATATCTACGAATTGGTTGGAAATGAGGATAAGAAACAATTAGCCGGAAAGCGATGCCTGGAGCTGATTCAGTTAAAAGAACGAAATAAAACCCGACAGACGCATTGTTGGGATGAGCTTGTAGCATAGATATCAATTATAACATGATCTTTAAATAATAATAATACTTAGACCCCAATACGTTGCATTATTGTAAAACAATTAAATATCTTGTAATTAACCTCTGGGAACTTTCTTTGAGTGGGTGGATTGTGAACCATGACTATCATCACACTGAAATTTTCTCTTGATTTTCAATGGCAGCTTTACCAAAACGAATTATAAAAGTACCATATAAACCCATTCTATAACTCTAGGAAACGGAGAGACTTTTAGCTGATCCGGCTCCAGGGATTACTGCAACTCCCCATGAAGATAATTTACGTTATTTCAATGTGATCATCGAAGGTCCGTCATCTACCCCATTTGCAAGTAATTGGTGATTTATCTTTAATAACTTGCCTTACAGATGGTATCTTTAAACTTGAGCTTTTCCTCCCTGATTCTTATCCAATGGAAGCTCCTAAAGTGCGATTTCTTACTAAAATTTACCACCCCAACATTGATAAACTTGGAAGAATTTGTTTGGATATTTTAAAAGGTAATAAGTAGTATATATCTAACTTTAGATAAATGGTCGCCTGCTCTTCAAATTCGAACTGTTTTGTTGTCAATACAAGCATTACTATCTGCTCCAAATCCTGGTACTTCATTTAAATTTAAAGTATAGATGATCCATTAGCAAATGATGTAGCTCAACACTGGAAAGAAAATGAACCAGAAGCAATTGCAACTGCAAAGAAATGGACTTTGGAACATGCCAAGGCATAAAGAACTGCTTTCATCATCATATGAATAAAATATTAGTACTGTGATTTTCCAAAACTGCCTGTTTAGATTTCAATGCAATATCTGGACTTCACTTGAATTAATTTAGTATACAATTATCGTTTTAGATTGCACCCATAAATTCACGGTCTAGTTTATTCTTACCATCTATGAGCACTATCAATTGATTTAAGGTTTTTCTTGATTAATTTTTTGTCTGTATGTCCGTTAGACACCTTCTTCACACCAAACGGTTATCATTCCCTACCAGTAGATTTACTCGAACTAGCTCCACTGCTCGGAAAGTAGTTAATGTGCCGTATTCATTTGATATCGAATCAGTAAAGTCCAAAAAAACCAAAACCAAGAAGATAGTTGCGTTGAATTACAAAGAGTAAGATGAATGCTTGAAAATTAATGCATTAACGTAGAGACATCCTAAAGACAAATGATTTGGAGTCTGTTCATGAATCAATTCAAAAGGCTAAACCTCCAACACCATTAAAAAAAGAGGTGGATGCAATTCAAAATCAATACAAAGATCATATATTGCTCGTTCAAGTAGGAATGTTTTTTGAAATATATGAATGTGCAGAACCAAGTTATCTGGATGAAATTGCTTCAATATGTGGTTTAAAGATCGGCGTTCATAAGAGTGGTGGTGAACATAGATTTACCAGGTTTAATGTATTTACTCACCTTTAGATTTACTGGATTCCCTACCTTTGCTTTGCGAAATCATTTGGAAACTATTTTAGAACACGGAAAAACAGTTGCTATCGTTGAACAACTTCCTGTTAGTCCAACATCTCATATCATTACTCGAAAAGTAACGCGAATTATAACTCCAGGAACATTATTAGATGAATTGAATATCAATTCTTTTGAAAATAATTTTCTATTGGCTATTTATGCAAATCCAAATGGGAAACTCTTGGGATTGTCCTGGTTAGATGTATCCACCGGGGAATTTTACTTGTCGGAAATTGAATCAAAGGATTTAACCGCCGAATTAACCAAAATAGATCCAAAAGAAATTTTAATACCTGATTATTTGCAAGGATCTACACTATATAATTACTTGATGGAAACTAATGCGAAAATTACCATAAAAAGTCCAGATATCTTTGAATCCCAGTCATCCCAGTTAAAGCTCACTAAAGTAATACTTTCGAATGACTCCTCGAAGGCAGTGTTGGGAAAAACGCCAAAACTGATATTGAAAGGAATGCATCCTCTCCAGATTAAATCAGCCGGTGGCCTACTCGCTTACCTTTCAGAGAATTTTCCAACTATCGATCCTATGGTACATTCTCCATTACTGTTGTCAACCAAAAATACGATGAGACTAGATCCCACCACTGTCAAATCATTAGAGCTTTTTAACACTCAAAATGAACTTCAAGCCAAGGGCAGTCTATTTTCTGTTATTAATACCACATTAACTGGTGGGGGCGCTCGTTTACTGCGATCAAGGCTTAGTAAAATCGACTATTTCTAACATTAGATGCACCAAGTGTTGACATAAATGAAATTGATCGAAGGTTAAATCTTTTATCAGTGTTCTACAATGATAGGAATCTTAGTCTAAATGTAAAGAACATATTATCGGATTGCCCCGATATTGAACGATCTCTTCAGCGACTTCATTTTCAAACTGGTGGGCCACACGATGTCTACAATACCATTTCTGCATTAGATAAATATGATCAGATAAAGCGAGTATTAAATATGAATAGAACAGAGATTAAAGAATCGTTCATAGAAAGCCATGAGCAGTTTTTTACAAAAGATACCGATATTGAACAACTTTTGAAGCACAAGACATTATTTAATCCGGATAGAATAGAAAAAAAGTTGGATGCTATTGGGATCATATCTGATGGGATATGCAAGAATTTGGATAAAGCGCGACATTTACAACAGAAATTACTGATAAAACAAGATACATTGGAAAAAAAATTGTGCGAAAGCTTCAGTAATAAGATATGATATTGATTATTGTAGATATCAACTGTAAGCTGGTTTTCAACGACCGAGTTGGCCCAATTGTGGAAATAGGAAAAGTTTCTGTAGCCACTCAGAAACGAATCGATGATGTGATTGATTCTCATTCAACAATGAGTCTAATTGGCCGGTCAAGCAACAAAAATTGCACTCGCTTTACTTTCTCTGTAACTCAGATTCAATTATTTATTTTAGGAATGGAGTTTATTGCATGAGCAAATATCTCAAAATAATGAAACTTTGCGAAAGATGGAGCAAAGTATATTTGATAATGTATGTGATGAAATTAAATCGGCATCATTTCAAATTGTCAAAGCATCCCAAATTTTATCTGAAATCGATATTGCCTGTACACAAGGAATAACTGCATTTGAAAAAAATTATAATCGTCCTCAGATGGTGACAAAGTATGATAGTGGTGATGCTAAACATAGGGCAATTCAAGAGATTCATGCTGGTAGACATCCTGTTGTTGAGAAATACCAAATTGAAAGAGGAAATACATTTGTGACAAATGATGTGCAATTGAATAAGGATAATCCCTTGATTTTACTGACCGGACCGAATATGGGCGGAAAAAGTACTTATTTGAGACAATCGTAGGCGATAATTGACATTGATATATAGGGCTGTAATATCTATCATGGCCCAGGCGGGCCTCTTCGTTCCATGTAAAGCTGCTAAACTGGGAATTATAGATCAAATTTTTACTAGAATAGGGTCCTCAGATGATTTAGCAGGACACAAGTCAACTTTCCAGGTCGAAATGTTGGAAACCGCAAACATATTAAAAAATGCTACTGAAAGCTCTTTGATTATAATGGATGAAGTGGGTAGAGGCACCTCAACAGTAGATGGAATATCACTGGCCATTGCCATTATTTCCCATATTATTAATGTCAATCAATCGCTATGCGTTTTTGCAACTCATTATCATGAGCTTGGTGAAATGATAAAGAGGCAAAGCTTGGATACTATCGCTTTTTATCAAATGGTGGCTAATGTTGATGCCATGCAGAATATAGCATGTATGTATAAGGTAGTTCCTGGTATAATGAACAATTCATTTGGTATTCTAGTAGCACAAGGTGCTGGTTTACCAACGTCAGTTATAGAAGAAGCAAAACAACAATCAATTGAACTAATGAAGCAAAATAATGGACTCAACATCTAGCAAATGATTGTGAGACCCAACACTTAGCAAAATTAAATGTATTTTTTTAAATATATATATTTAAAACATCCACTACTTTAATGTTGCAGATAATAATGCGGGGTGTTCTAACAACTGCTTCCAAAGTTGGACAAATCGAGCAACAGTTGCACCATCAATAACGCGATGGTCTGCATTGAAGCTCACGTTTAAAACTTCTGCAGCAACAACAGTTTCTACTCCATTGATACTTTCAAAGCGAGGTAATCGTTGTATTCTTCCAACTGCACCAATGCAAACTTCAGTTGACACAAGAACTGGATGCAATGCAGTCCCTCCAATATTTCCAACGTTGGAAAGAGTAAAGGTTCCTCCTTGCAAATCTGCGTTCGTTAGTGCTCCTTTCTGAGCTTTCAATTTCAAGCTTTCTAAATCAGCAGCGATTTCAAATATTGATTTGTTTTGGACATCTTTAACGTTTGGAACTACCAATCTAACAAATAGTTAGTTCTACAATTGGATACCCTTGAGGAGTGTCCATAGCTACACCAATATTATGAGAACCACGATAAAGTAAAGTTGGACTTTGGTCTGGATTTACAATCTTTGCATTCAAGATTGGATATTCTTTCAATGCCTGTGATAAAGCCTTTAAAAAGATGGGCATGAAAGTAATTTTTTCGACAGCCCAAGTTCCTTTCGGTAATGATTTCAAATACTGATTCAATTCTTTCCTAAACTTTGACGTTGCGTTCACTGTGATCTCGTCAGAGAATCCGAAATGTGGGATAGTTAGCGATTTTGTCATAGATTTGAACATAGCCTTTTGAATTGGTGTCAATTGCACTGACTTATCACCAACAGTTGGTGCAGGTGGTTGCACTGATGCAGTGTTTGGACTTGCCACTAACGTCAACGTCTCATTTCAATTTACCGTTATCTCCTTTAATAAAAGCTAATACATCGCCCTTCAAGACCCGATTTTGAGGGCCAGTACCAACTACTTTACTAATGTCTATTTGGTGTTCTTTGGCTATTCTTCGAACAGCAGGAGTAGCAAATGTTAAAGAATTCTCCACAGCTTCGCTATTGGAGTGAGCAATAGGCTCGCTCTCGATTGGCGATTCTTTGGATTCTTCAGGAGTAGATGATTCTTCCACTTCCTCGTCAGTATTTTCAGTTTCAATATCTACCAAAGGTGCTCCAACCTTTGCAATACCACCTGCTTCATGATGAAGTTTTAAAATAACTCCATCATACCGAGATGAAATCTCAACAGCAGCTTTGTCAGATTGCACCTCACAAATTTTTGAGAATTCTTCGACTCGATCGCCAGGCTTTACGAACCTAAACATTCAGTGAATCCAAATACTACCATTGAATGATTTCTACTTCGGATATACCTTCACCAATATCTGCCAATTTGAAGGGAGTGACAGCAAATAGAGGCAAGTTAGAATGAAATAATTTCTTGAAGATTGTATTCTTGCCTGCAAGAGATGAAAACACTGGCTTTCTTAAAAGTCGATTCATTAAAAAAAATTTAAAGAGAAATAAGTAAATTACCAATATCACGTTAGTTGTCAGGTGAAAAAATGAGTGGGATCTCCCGAAAGAGTGTGGGGGAAAGTAGTAGGAATGGAAAAGAGGAGGAAAAGGGTGATATTAGAAGGAAGAAAGGGTGTGGTTGAAGAAGGGAAAGAGGGAGTGATTGAAGAAGGGAAACGAAGTGGAATCACTATCTTGGTTTTACGTGAGAAATCACTACTAATGTAGTAAACTCCAACCACCAAAAACTGTACTAATGTTGATGTTCACCTTGGAGTATAGATGCGATTAGTAGTGCATTCCAATATTCTAGTTACTATTAGGAGTGTAGTATCAAAACAGAACTTCGGGCCACGATTTCGGCTGACAACTTTCATAATCAAATATAAAAAGCATAATATTACAGAGAATATTGCAATTGGGTATACTTGGTTATAAATGATTTTTATATAAAAGGGATCTTAAACCACTGTAATGAGCTTCAAAACCTAGGGTTTATAATTTCGTTAGGGTAAATCATACATTCATATTCCCATAATCTTCAAATGTTATCTCAATTGCTGTATGATGCATAATTTGAGAATGGGCAGACATTCACATGGCAAATATTTATCACAAAACCAAAAGATTACAAAGTAGTGTGTGATATGACGGATAGATTTATTTACCTGGTTCACTGAAGACATCGGATGGAGTAGACATATGAGAATGATATGAGACTATGACACATTTTGAAAATAGGCAAATAGCCATAAACTGAGGACAGGCAAAAAGAGAATTCCTAGAAAATACAACGTGGCCATCTAGCATAACCAGGACTGAGATGCTAATAAGACATTCTTGATGAGTCAATATCACCATGAAAAAACACAAGATGACATACCCATCACGCAACAACCATTCCGAGTAAGGTGCCCCAGTCCTTGGAAAGTTGTAAAAATCGACTGCACAGAAACCAGGTAGAACAGCACGTTGCGCCGAACCACAACAAGATTATCAATAAGTAGTAGAAGACACAACGTGGCTATCTAATCAAAGAATCTATCAAGCAGCCAGCCTTCGACATGTTTATTCCACGTGCTAGGGAAGATCTCCAGATTAGAATTGCAACATACAAACCGCCTTTTATTCCTTTCTGTCAGTTTTTACAATTACATCATTTTCTTCAAGCTGTACCAGGGATAATTTATTTGATAATCAATTGACGGATAGCATCTTGCAACATAAGGAATGGCAATCAATCCATGAAAGTCATTGCCAGGAAGCTTTGGGTATATTTGATTGATGAAATAGAACTCTGAACTCAAGGAACAATAATACCAACATACGAAAAATATAGGAACAAAAAAAATTCATTGCACAGTTACCTGAATAACCAGTTAATAATGATAACATGATCGAGCACGGACATACAGCATTACTAAGTTATGTCCAATTCCATTAAATACGACCACTCGTACATTAATGTAATTAAAAAATGGAGGATAAGCACATTTTAGGGCGCGGAATGATTAAATCCAATGAAAAGCATGGTTTACAAACAATCGACACCACTTTCTTAATTGATATTCTAGTGGGATGAAATAGAGATTCATTTCTAGAAGCCGTTTGGGCAAGTCGTCATTCAAGTCCATTGATTGGCTTTGAGGTGTGGTCCAACACAATCAAATGATGTATCAGATGATAAGCTACATGGACTGGTAGTAGCTATCGCAGCAAATACTGTGCTAGAATTGTGAAAACTTTAGTGTAGAAACAATCCCCCCAAAAGAGAATGGATTAGGGGAAAGGCCGAAAAGTCATTAGCCGCACCCCTATATAAACAATAGTAGATGAAATTCAACGATAACGGTAAGATTATATATTACCCTATATAACAATATCTTACTAATATATTACTTGGATTTTGTTCGCATTCGCAGTTGGTCCAAGGTCTTTTGAATCTGCCTAAGCTTGTCCTCTGATACCTTCAACCGATAAGCTAGGAGATGCAAACGTCTGACCTTCTCCGTAGGGGTCTCGATCAGATCCGAGCCATATCCTTTGCGTATTCTGTGTTGGATAAAATTTGATGTTTGAGTGTCACTTGTTTCATGTGATTTAATTGGACGGTGATGCGCTGGCCGCATTTTGTGGCCCTTTATGCGCTCAGATGACAAGGTGAAGGAAATGTGTTTCTTCTTGGGTATGGCACAAATGATCTTACAATCTTGTTGAGAATCTTCGAGTTTGTGTAGCTGGGCAGTAAACCGAAGTTTGTGTTTTCTAAAGTTCTTCAGCAATTGTTGGATTTCTTTCTTCTTTTGAGATGGATTGTCAGAGATGCCTTTCTTCGATAACGTAAATAAGTCTCGGATATCCTGAGATACTTCAGCAGTCTTGTAAGATCGTTCAACCTCGTAGCTCACTGTTTTTTCAACAGATGCTGGTGTCTTGGAGGCTAGTTTTGATAAGTTATTTGCTTGGCTATCGGTGCAAGTAGTAATGCTAAGAACATCTGGGGAAACTTGGTTTATATCATACAATGTAGATGTCCCAGAGGATATGCTAGCGATCTCGGAAAGCGGGCTGGTAGCAAGAGCAGACTCGTCACTAGTTAAGCTAGCCTTGGATGGGGTTTTGAGTTTGAAAGATTCGTGAAGATACATTTTTGGAAGTTACAAGAAATGAAATAGAGAAGATTATATCCTAAAAGTAATTGCTATAAAAAAATTACGTGATGATTGACATGGGGTCTGCCCATTGATGGACCAATGCGGTTAATTGAATATTCGCAACATGTTATCAAAGCGGCTGATCGAACCAATATATTTAATCTACGGTTGTTACGGGCGTTTTAGAGAACCGGCTCAACGGCCAACAAATGTCCGTATCTGCCATTTTCTAGTGATGAAGTCTCTTCATCTTCCCTTGTGATTGCTTAGTATTAGGGTGAGTAGCTTTAGCAGTACTCTGTGAAACTCAATTAAATTGTATCCAGAACTTTCAACTTTGGATAGGTGCAAAATCTTTATTAAATCATTCAAGAGAGTTATGCATGATGCATGATCCAAGCCGCTTTCTCTTGCTTCAGGGCTTCCAATTCTTCTTCTAGAAGTCGCTGTTTCTTGTAAGATTCTCTTAACTTCCTCCTCAAATCTTCTAGTTCTGCGATCTTTTTCAGACGTGATCGACGAGCTGACTCCGTGTTTCTCCGTCGTTTGTTATGCTTATCTTCGATAACATTACGTGCATAGTCCTGCAACTGACGTTGGGAATCGGAGTGAGTCCTTTGTGAAGTTAGATTCACTCCCTTCTAGTTAAAGATGAATCTAATTTTACCTGATCCCCAAACAAACCAATTGGTTCTGGAAAGTCATATGTACTCGGATTTTGATAGATTTGGTGAACCAACTCGCCATTCAAAGAATTATCTTGCAGCGAATAATTCACGTTTGGAAAGCTAGCAGTATTGGTAAGACCCACCAAAGAAGGGACAGATCCTCTTCTAGTAACGGGCTTATTGGTTGAATACATACAGAGATCAAATATATCTGACGTGAATGAAGCATTTGAACCACGTCTACTGGTTAATTGGATAGAAGCTTGTTGTTGGGGATTGGGATGATTTGACTCGGGTAATATTGTCTGGAGAGCAGGATCTGCTAAGCCTTCAAAGTTGCAGTTTAAAGGAAATGTGTTTTCATCCATAAAGACTTGTGCACTGGTTTGGTTGTCGTAAGGATGATTTACCTCCATCAAACCAGTCTTATTGGCCGTCAGCCATTGAGGGATGTAAGGGTTCTGAGTGAAATCCAAGTTGTACTCATTCAATGCTGATGATGTAACGTTGAGCAACAGGTCAAACTTTCCCAAATCTTCAGTGTTACGAAGTGGTTGAGGAACTGTGTCCAAGGAAGGGAGAATGGGCTCACGTTGTGCGATTGAAGTAATCATCAAATGATTAAAGATTCTTAGATCTCCTTTAAATGTCTAGCATCGACTTTGGTTGCCACTGATTTGAATGACACATATCTACAGGGGGTGTAGGGTCTGTGTCCAATAACACCCCTAAGCTTCAAAAAAGATTGATCTTGACTCAGCCGCACTTGCTTGTCCTTGACCTCAATCATTCTATCTTTTGGCCAACGGCCGTCCAGTGCTTGTTATTCAGTTTGGAAATTACTGGGGCTAGTCATAGAAAATGACGTGATCGATCGATTATACTTGAGAATTTCAACTATGAGTCGTTTATCTATGTTTCTATTTCATGATATAACGAACTTAGTCAAAATCATAGAAAAGATATTTTCCAATTCAAAAAATATATTACTCTGATTTACTCCAACATAGTCTTTCCAGCTCTAGAGCAGTTACCTGCTCTTCCAATTGCTTTACAATAGTCTGGGACACTTCCAACTGTTTTTGTAGATTAGATAAATACTTCTCTTTCCTTTCCCTTGACCGACGTGCCGCTTCTGTATTTCTCTTTCGGCGCTCTGCTAGTATGTTTTTGTTCAACTGAGTGACTTTGCTTGTTTTGCTTACGGTCCCCCTTGCAACCACTTGAGCATCTGTGTAACCTTCGGTATTTTCCCAATTGATGAAGTTTTGGAAGATGTCAGTGTCGTTTTCCACGTATTGATCCTTCTTGCTCGGTACATTTTGTATATTGTTATTCAAGAACAGAGGGTAACGTTCGGTGTTCATAAAGTCCCCGATAGACGAACAGATGGAGTCAGAACGATTATGATTCCAATACCTTGGAACGTCAAATACATGTGGATAATTGGCTTGATTTGATGGCTGCGGAAGGTAATGTGATTTATAAGTTTGAGAAAAGGGATCGTTCAAGTAGAAGGATTGATCATTGGTAGAGACAGGGTTATCCATCTTCATTAAGAAATCATTGAAATTATTGGTCTCATTGGAAACAGAAGTGGTTAATGGAAGGCTAAGTAAGACATCTAGTTTATCTTTGTTGATTAATGATAGTGGACTTTTGCTAATTTTGTAGTCAGCATCGAAATCTGATGGAGACATACAGGCTTAATGTTTAATTTGGGTGCTTGATTATTGGGTTACGTTTTTGAAGATTTCACAAGTTGTTTTCAGACCGAAATTACTGTTTTCAGGTGAAATTCAACCTTGTCCAGTATAAATACTTTTTCAAAACAGTTGGGACACAGACTTCCACGTCATTACAATTTTTATTGGCCAAACAAGTTTTTTTCTTGAAGCTTCTAGCAAATTCTATTGATTTGACTCAAAAAATACTGTTTGGGGAAACAAAATAACAGTTTGGGAATGTATATGGTTTCAGAAACAACCATACTCAGGATTTCAACTTCGTTCCCACTGAAAAAAGAATTCCATTCCAATACTATGGAGCAATAATCAAATAAGTTGAATTGCTTAGATTTAGGACTAGACGTTGTCATTATGCTCAAACTTATTCAAGGTCAGAATTAAAATCACAAATATTCTCATACATTGCAAATCCAGAGTTTACCCAAATCTAAGTTTATTGGAATTAAGCTACAGGAATGTTCTGTGTAATACAATGGATGGAACCACCAGCTACGATACTTTCATCGCTAGGAACTGTAACTACTTGAACTCCACTCATCCCACTCTTGTATGCGGCAATAGCAGTAGCTTCATTTGTGCTCCCTCGGTACGATGGCATGATAACAACGTTATTTACAATTAAGGAATTGGAATAGGTGTACCAAACACCATTCTTCACCCATCCTTTCACAGTGATGACCTTGAAAGGGACACCATCTGCAGCAGTTCTGCCAGTGAAAAACGCAACAGCTTGTTCGGCAACCCCCTTTTGAGGTTGAGTATCAGAGGTACTGATGAGCACAGTGTGGTCGTTAAGGAGCTTAATGAACATATCAATGTGACCAGTACCGTCAGCAGGATTTCCAGGAAAACCAGCATAGTCAAAAGTGTAAATGTTCTTAATTGAAAAGTATTCTTTCAACAAAGCATCCACTTGAGCGACAGATTTATCGGCGTTCCAAGAGTACGTACGTTTGGTCATGTACAAGTTGTTATAACTATCAACCATAAAGTTACCACCATCCAAAATCAATGGCATTTTAAACGTAGATAATCCTTGTTGACTTGCAAGTGAAGATGGTAATTTGTCATCATTTACACTAGAATTAGAAATTGTGGTTAATTTACCGTTGACGATAGTGCCTATATACTGTATCAATCACTGAAACTGCCCTGGTATCTTCTCGGATTCCTACTGGACCATAATCGCGCATCCAAACTGAATCAAGGGGCAAATCAATCTGTCTGTACTTTGAACTTGGCACACCAGAGATCTGGCTTGGGCCGCCTACAGCCCAGAATTCAGCTCCACCTTGGTTGGTTGTAGCTTGCCCAATCTTTTGTAACATAGAGGTATACCCTGCATAACCAACAACAACTGCTGAAACGGGCTCGTATTCTGCAGGCACTCGGAACTTTGTAGTTGGAGAAGCTCTTCCTGAAGATGCTAATCTGGAAACTCTTTCAGCCATTGGGATATGAGTGGAATTAACAGATTCCCTAGTTTCATCTAACCAGTTTGGAAGAGGATTTTTGAAAACAGCGGTTGCAGTTGCTAATGAACAGAATGTGGAGAGGAGAATTGCTTGAGCTGATACCATTTTTCAGAGTCTGTGTTGAAGGAAATATCGTTTTTGATGTCAATTTATATCACGTCTTTGGTTGCACGACCTGTTTTTTGGCGGATTGTTCCACAATGCATGTTCTATTTTGGTGATACACATAGTTAAACGTATTGGCACAATTGTAGCTCCTTTGGTCGTCTTCTCGATGTATCTTTTCAGAACATTATAAAGAGTTGAAGTTGTATTTGCTGTTTCTCGTTATTTCTCTTGGTTTTATAAATCAACAAATATTGTTACCATATGAAGTCAATGTGTGACTGTGAGGTGTTTCAATAGCCATGAGGTTAAATACATGGTCGTTTGTTGGTTCATTATTCAAAGAGTGCCAACTAGAGGTATTATTTGATTACAGCTTCCATAGAAAGCCTAATTTAAATCTTCGCAATTCACGACTGGGGTATACTTTTCTGGCATAGTGATTCAATAACCTTTGAACTGTTTTACACATGCTTAACAGCCATAAGTTTTAACACACGGTTTTTAAAGTTCTCATTTGCGATTCTGCAAACTGCACATGAAGAACACTCATAATTCACTCCTTTGAAGCGCAAAGTCCTTGCTTATGCTGCATTACCTTTAGTGCGGTATGTCAAGCAATCCTCTTTGCTACCAGCAATTTGGTGTAACAGATGACTTGAAGCGCAGTGTGTTGGTCAAAGACAGCACCACATTGTTTATGTAATAGTCTTCCTTGCAATGAAACGCCTTCACGTAAATTCGCTTTATTTATGTAGTTCATCCTTCAACTAGAAGTTAATGTCCCAGGAGCAATGCCATCCCACAAACCTCCATGTTTCCAAAACCTCTCTTCTAGCTCCTTATCACCATCCCAGCCATCCTCAGCCCAAGATGGATATTTAGTCTCATACTGCCAATCTTTGGATTTGTAAGTCAATGCATGTAACCATATTGATAACTGCTCAGGTGTAGGATCCATTCTTTCATTTAGACACCCTTCACAGCCTTCAAACTCCTCGTCAACAGGTTTCTCATCGGCAAATACTTGATTTGTAACTCTATTAATCACATCTTTACAAACTTCTTGCGATATTGCACCATCTTTTAACGAGTCATCCCACGCAGAAGAACAATATAGTGGATCATTTGCGATTGGAAATCCCAAATATTGTAGATGCACTCTTATTTGATGTGTTCTGCCTGTTTTGGGTTCACCTAATATCAGCAAAGTATAATTTATCATTACATTTCACTAGCGAAGTAATACCATTAAATGATATAAACGTAAAGACCGTCGAGGACGGTTTACCATCAGACGAGACAATGTTAACACCCACCTTATGTGATGCAGTTTTGATTGGTTCATTACATTCAATCCTATCGAACGGAAATTTTCCTTTTACTCTTGCCAGATACGATTTTTCGACTGCTCTATCTTGCATCTGTTTCATCATTGTTGACGCTTTAGACTTATTTAATGCAAGTAACACCAAACCAGAAGTCAATCGATCAATTCGATTTACAGCTAACATAAAATTGAAAATTCATCGCAGTACCATGTAATTCCTCAAATCCCATTTCATATTTTAAAATGTTGATTGCAGTTAAATGTCGATACCTTCCTGTAGGATGTACAGGCAAAGAACTTGGTTTGCTTATCACCAACAAGTCATCTGTTTGTTGAACTATTTCAATTGAAGAAGCAAGGACTGGTGGTTCATGTCGATGAATTCGATTTTCAATCAAGTCTGAATTTTTGATGATGTAGTCTGGGGATACTTGACATCCATTTACTGTTATCAATCCTTTCTTTATACAATTCAGATAATGAGATGGTAATCTATCTAAAATAGTTGATTAGTATTAATTCGATTACCATTAAACTCTTTCTCAAATAATCCATAGATTGTCATATTAATCCATCTCTCTTTAGCATACTAGAATCAGATAACCTCTTTGATTTACAGTTTGATAAATAAAGTAATATGGCTTCACCTTTCGTAATTCTTAGTATAAAAACTATCAATTATTAAATACCATTTGTAAAGAAGTACTCTGGTTTTGCTGCATTAGGTTCTGCTCGTTTCTTTTTTGATAATGGAGGTTCTTTCTTTCCAATCCGTCTCTTTCTCGGGTTTTGTATCGTCAAATCTGTGGAATTGTCTATGGGATTTTCTACTAAATTCAATTTCGTAGTTTCTTCATTCATCTTGGTTTTTATGGAAAATTTGATAGAATTTTGTAACAAAATCAACTAAAATAATGCCAAATACAATTGAAGAAATTACAATTGGACTTCGAGAAGCAAGAGAGAGTCTTCGAAAAGCAGAGAAAAGAATCAATGACTATTTAGAGGGTAGTTTGATATTACCAATAGGTGTTACGTATAAAGACCTCAAAGATGAAGGTATACGATGCTCTGATATTCTAGCAGGAGCACAGAAAAATTATGATAATACACTTCAAGCTCAAAACAGAGGTGAATTTGATAAAGTTTTAATAGTAGCATTATTATCGCCAAAGTCATCAGTTACAACAATATCTTGTAAATCACAATCACTTAGTGGTCGATGTGCTACGGGAAGACATACTGATCGAAATAAGGGATTACAGAAAATTTTTAGGAAGGATCTTGTCGATAGAGACATTTGTTGCATTGCAACTGGTCTGACTGCGAATTTAGTAGCTGCCCATATCATACCTCTTAGTCGATCAGAGCTTATTCCTCGTGATGTGCTCTTTTCTCCTCAGAATGGTGTCCTTCTACATGAAGATCTTGAAGATGATTATGATAGACATAAATGGATGTTTGATTATGAAGGAAACGTAACAGTGTTATATTCAAACTGGATACACAAGAACAAAATCAAAAAAGTTAATATTGTAAAAGATTCCGAGATTGGACCATCAAAAGAATTAATTGATTTACACAATAAGCTGTCCTTAGAGCAAGTACAGCATTACTGCCCTAATTGCTGGAAATTCATTGGTGCTGTTAATGTTCAAGACCACGCTGCTGGTAGCTGTCATGAGAATGATTAGTGTATATCTGGGTAGTAGCATATCTAACAAAGATAGAATATATTGGATCTTTTTAACAACATCAAATTGTTTTACATCAATATGTATTTAATCTTTGAACCAGATAATCGTTTAATCTCAGTACTGTTCGAAATTTCAACTTCTTTCAAACAACAGGAGGTTATAAGATAATATGAATAAAGATGTGTTAATCGCTATTATATTATTCATTACATGAACTTCTTGTGTATTATATCAGAGTCCTCCTGATACTCTTCAGCAGAGACCCACATTTTTTTAAATGTACCTAACATAAAAACATGGATTGTAATACTTAATGATGCTAAAATAGACCCTCCAATCCAAGTCGAATATTTACGTTCTGGTGGAGCAAATATTTTGATTTTGGTCTCTTTAAAAGCAGCCTTTTTCATTTCACTCAACAGACGATCACCAAATCCTAAAAATGGTTATACAATGTGAATCAAGTACCTTAAAGAATCTACAATGAACAAACCTTGTTACCTAGTGTTTAAACAATGACTTGTAGCATTACCTTTTGTAAGTGTTGTTCCACCTGATAGTATAATATTAGAAAACAGTGATTTTCTTAAATCCAGATCTACTCTACCAATGGAATCTAAAACCATTTGATGAACTCCTCGGGATTCAGAACCTATAATATGTGGGTTGAATAAAATCTCTGGTGCTCTTGATCTTTCATATCCGAGTTTAATGGTTTTTCCGTCGGGCAAGGTATATCCTTCCAATCTTGATGATAATTCTTTCTCATCTTTTGTGGGATTTAAAGATATAAAACACGTTTTTTCTTTCAAGATTCGTACTATTTCGAATTCTGCAGTACTTTCAAATACATATCCCTGTTTTCGTAAAAGAATTTGAAGATATGATGTGATGTCTCTATATTCAATAAACTTTTGCATAGAAATACCGTCCAGCTAAATCGATCCTGATATCAATCTTCTCAAGTATGTTACCTCTTTATAGCATTTTGTGTAGCAAAACCTTCATAAACAGGTACTGTGTGTGTGACTCCATCCCCGATATCGAGAACCAAGCCAGTTGTTCTTCCAGATGCATACAAAGAGAGTACGGCTTGAATAGAGAAATAGATGGCTGGGACATTAAATGTCTCGAAAAACACTTGAGCTGATTGATCTCGATTAGCCTTTGAGTTGTGTGGTGCTTCAGTTAAAAGAACAGGATGCTTTGATTAATCCATTACAATTTACCTCCTCTGATAAAATATTGAGTTCTTCAGTGTAAATATGTTGCCAAATGCGCTCCATATCTGCCCAATTGGTGACAATTCCATGTTCCATTGGATAGTTGATTGATAAAATACCTCTCAATTCTTGAGCTTTTGATCCAATGAAATAATCACCTATAAATCAGATAAATGAATTAACCCAACCTTCGATTGCACCAGCCATGACTCTTGTATGTTTAGGTTTGCCGACACTAGAATGAGAGATAAGATAGACAACATTGAAGGTAAATAAGATTTTGGTTGATCAGCACCGGCAAATCCCGCTTTAATGATTCCTGATCCCTAATATAGTAAACAATTGATAGTTGATGGATACGTTGTCAAAAACCACGGGTTGGTTTGTCAAGACATCGTTCTGGATCATTTTTCAAAGAAGTAAAAATAGGTAGATGAATTCAATACCAAATATAACAAAAATGATGATAAATTACAAGTTTTATAATAGTAATTAACGATATTGATATCAATAGAAATTCTTGTTCTTTATGTTTCCAAGAGTCATTCATACTAATAGTATACGATACAAATAGGAATTTATAGTAAACAAAATCAGACCAGCTCATGGATATAATTATTCATTAGTGGCTCGAACAATGGGATGTGACGCGATACTGAATCAGTTTTCCCCAAATGTCAAACGTACAACACACTCCCACTCCTGCGTCTGTTCCCCCTGAATTCCCAGAAATATTAAGGGAACTCAATAGAGCAATTCTGAAAGCTCAACCTCCAGATATTATTGCTTTCTGTGCTGATTACTTCAAAAAGAAAGTGGATGAGAAACAAGGAAGTATTACTATTCCTTTAATCATGTAGTTACCGATGCTCCTTCTACCGATTACTCCCACATTCAGGAGTCATATTCTATGGGTGGGTCTTCTAATGCTCCTACCGAACACGAACCCCTGTCGGATGATGATGATGATGAGGATGACTTACCACCAATTGTTCCTCCTCCTAACCACAACAGGGGAAGACGAACTTCAGTTTCAGCTGAATCAATGGCTCCTACTGATGCTGACACGGAATATGTCAAAGTTAATATTCCTAAATCACAAGAGCAACGAAAGCGTATCGAAACTTCCATTCGTGGAAACTTTTTATTCAAATCTTTAGATGATGAGCAATATAATGATGTGGTAAATGCAATGGCTGAAAAACGAGTCCAACCTGAAGAAGTCATTATCACTCAAGGTGGAATTGGTGACTACTTTTATGTTGTGGAAACAGGTGCTTTGGACGTCTTTGTTTCTAGAAATGGTGCTGCACCGGTAAAAGTCACTGATTATGGTCCAAACGGTTCGTTTGGAGAATTGGCATTGATGTATAATGCACCAAGAGCTGCAACAGTTATTGCCACAAAAGAATGTGTTCTTTGGGCTCTGGACAGAGTAACATTCAGAAGAATTTTGATGGAGAATACTTCAAGAAAACGAAGAATGTATGAACGCTTTTTGGAAGAGTTACCTTTACTTACTTCTTTGGAACCTTATGAGAGACATAAAATTGCAGATGCATTGGAATCAGTTACATTTAATGATGGAGACGTTGTTATAAAGCAGGGAGATGTTGGTGATGCGTTCTTTATCATAGAATCTGGAGAAGGTTTAGTGACTCAATCTGATGACAATGGTGTTGAGCATGCAATGCATGGTTTGGCCAAAGGTGATTACTTTGGAGGTAAATATTTATAGTTTTATAGATAACGATAGAATTGGCATTATTAACTGATCAACCACGTAAAGCTACCATTACAGCTAAAGGACGGTTAAAGTGTGCAACTTTGGGCAAGAAAGCTTTTGTTCGTTTATTAGGACCATGTATTGATATTATCAAACGAAATGCTACTCATTACGAAACAATTTACCAAAAAATAGATTTGAATTAAACCCTTGATCAATAAACTTTTTTCGCCTTAAAAATGAATATTTTTGTCTTTTATATTCGTAATGAGACAAAAAGGAAAATAACGAAGGTGAAGAAGGTAATGAAACGAAGTCATTGTATCTTGAGATCAGAATGAATTTTTTTTTACTTTTTTTTTTCTTTCCTGATGGTTCAGAACATCAACGTATAAAAGTTCTTTTTTCAAATCCTTTCGAATATGCTTTTTAGTATGCTTTCACATTTGCATTACTGATGAAAGATCTACTAAAAAGCATATTCGTAAAGATTAGAAGAAAGCTACTAATTAAATACTAATAAAAATTACTATTTTTGATTATACAGACAATATGTCATACAAAAAGTTTCTGACAATTGTGATCAATATCGACAGTAACTACCATTGTAACGCATTTTTTTCCTTTTGCTATGGAATATGATGTTACTTTAAGTTCCATCAATTTTCATCTATTTTAAAGGATGCGAATACTAATGAATTACCCATTGAAATTTTTAACTCAAAAAATGAGAATAACGTTAATACAAAACAGTCCAATACCATCTCAAATACAAACAAATATAAATTCAGTAAATGAACTCATAAAACACTTGATCCCAAATTCAACAGAATTAATAATATTACCAGAATTATGTTTTACTGGTTATGTTTTCAAATCAAAGGATTCTATTCAATCAGTTTTAAATTCGGATAATGAATTGAGTAGTCGTTGGGCAAAAGATACAGGTACTATAAACCAAAAACTAACTCTTTGTAGCCATTAGATTGAATTGTTTTATTCAGTATGGTCATCCAAGAATTACCGAATCTGGATCAATGTATAACTCAATATCATTGATCAACCCAGATGGAACAATTAATTTAACGTATGATAAACATTTCCTATTTGAAGTCGATGAACATTGGGCTGAACCAGGTGAATCATTTTTATCCAGAAATATTCCCAGGTTAGGAGGTCAAGTTGGATTTGGAATATGTATGGATGTGAATCCATATAAATTTACTGCTCCATTTGAAGATTTTGAATTTGGAAACTTTCATTTAAATAATCAATCTAAACTTGTATTACTTTCTATGGCATGGTTAAAACCAACGAAAGAAACTGAAAAGATTACTTTAGATATGATGAATTATTGGGCACTTCGATTATCACCATTAATCAAATCTGCAGATCCAGTAACTGTTTGTATTTGCAATCGAATTGGTGAAGAAGATGGTAACTAAAATGATTTGATTTAGTTTGTAGATGTTGTGTTTGGTGGGAGCTCTTGTATACTGCGGTTTGATAATGGGAAAGTATTTAGTCTGGGCAGTTTATCGTTTAATGAAACTGGAGTATTACAGGTTGAAGTCTAATCACCTATTTATATATAAATGAATATAAATTGAAAATGGATTGTATCCATTTAACCAAGAATGGGTGGTTTTTTGCGATTTAATGTATGTTTGATAAGGTGTCCTTTGATGCTGAATCCATCAACAGCTCAATACTCCCAGCATGAAAGAGGACTGCATACTTAAAGCAGAATGAATTGGATGTGAATACATTATAAAAAGCACCGTGACGATTTGTATAGATGAATACCAAACAAATAATTCGTAGTGGTCCATATGTAAAAGCACAAAGAAGTGTAATGATTTGATTGTTGATTTATTTAACCATTGATTTCAATCACACAAGAGTTAAGGTTTTTGAACTGAATTTTTCAAATCCCATAACTGAGTTTTCGTTTCTAAACCTTCAAGTACAACATTATCCTACAAAAAGTTCAATGAATGTTAAAACCTTACAATATTCTTCAATAATTCATTTCGTAAGTTATGAAGATCTTGTTTGGTTGCAGCTTGATTCGCTAGTTTCTTCATATCACCTTCCACTTTATCAATTTTCAATGTATGATCTCTTAACTATCATAAATAATCCAGGTTGAAATAGAATTACCTTTGAAGTTGTTTTTTGTAAATCTTCAACTCCAGACAATAGAGTGTAAGATGATTGTTGATATTCATCAAGTAAATAGACATAAGCAGCAGCACCAGCAGTGGTGATTCCCAATAAAAATCCAACTAAACCACCTCTAAATGCACCCTAAAAGCATCAGTCAAGTTCTACTATCCAATTTACAACTCTCTGAACGACAACCTTTGGTGGTGCAGTGAAATTTGGTTGATTTGAAAACATTCTCTTTGCTATTTGACCAATCATCTTACTTTAACGTTAAAAAATTGAATGAGTGAAAAATTGAAGGAATTCAATGACAATTCAATCTTTGACCGTTTAGTATCCAAATGTTTAAAGAACCGGAATAAGTCTTCAGTTTATGTCACTGTTCAATCGATTGAAAGCAACAGAGATAAAAGAGTTATCCTTAACATGATTTTATTTTACTGCCTTGTTTACTGAATTATCCTAATTTTAATGCTAATTTCAATCAAATCTATGGTATAGTTTAAACTTGTTTGCTTGGGTATACTTTTCTACCCACTTGATAGTAACTAAAATAACGAAAGTGACAAACAACTCTGAACTAATATTCCTCATCTTCAAGTCAATCTAACCAACCAGTTGATCATGTCATTGACAACAGTCAAAACCCTGGCTTTAAAAACACCATTTCAACTTTTCAATTTTTAAATCATAATCAATGACCAAACCTGAAAAAAAGACTGTATTGCTAGATGATGATGAATTTGAGGACTTTCCTATTCAAGGTAAGAGCATTAGATGAATTTAAAAATAGTCTATAACTCAACTGATACAAAGTTACCTCAATGGCAAGATACTTGGGAAGATGATGATAATAACGAAGACTTTGCAGTCCAATTAGAGTAAATCAACTACCAGTAATTTAATTTTTGTTTTAGAAAGGAACAGAAGAAAGATGATATGAAATTATAATAAACTTTTCCAAATTAAACACCCATCTCACTTGTGTTGGATATTGGATTTATTTAGGATTTAATATTTCGTCAACTAAAATACGTAACTGACGATACATCATTGTTTCCAGTTCCTCTTGTTTCAATCCATACACTTTCTTTCCTATCTGACAATACAATACGCTTTTGATGAATTCGATCATGCTCTCCAATACTAATACTTGCCGTCTTTCAATTTCAGTTAGATCCGTCTTGGATTGACACCCATCGATAGTTGAGTAACAGTAAGATAAAATTTTATGCCAAATGATGTGAATAATTGACGGGTGTTTAACTTCGGCCAGAGATGGAATTTTGTTTGGTTTAGACTTTTTGTTTAATGCACCTTTTCGATGAATTTGTAATGTCGATCTTGGTAGAGTAGGTTGGATATCAATGATTGCGATCTGCTCTTCTGATCCATCAACAGCTTTACCCACTTCTGGATACAAAGATAGAAGATAATCGTCAAATCTTCGATCGCAATATTGGTTAAATAACCCCAAGTTGTAATCTAAATATTGTAAGACTGGAACTAATCCAATTTCTACAGTTTCATCAGATACTTCTTGTCCCTTTGCAATAGAAATTCCAAAAATTGTTGTTCCTTGTGTTGATGTTACAATTTTCTCAACCACATTTTCTATTCCCAAGATAATCTACCGTTAATGGAATACAATTTACCCTTGAACTAAAGCACTCTATCATATCTTCAACTGTAAAACGAATGGTCTCCTTGGTCCTCTGCATATACCAATTGATGTCATCAATTAAACCCTCTCGACGCATTCTTACAGTTAAAGACCCTTCTGGTCGCAACATCAAGTGAATGTTTTGCGATAGAAATGAATCAAACTGAGAAGTTTTTAAAAAAACAGATGCAGTTCCATTAGGTATATCTTCTCCTAAACGATTTTCATGAAACACAATAAATTCCAAAAATGCATCTGAGTCAGTATTAAACTCTTCTGACAATTGGATATCATAATGACAATTCCAAATTGGATTAGAGTTTTGAGGAACGGTTGCAGATGCACCCACAAGTTCACCTCCAATTAACATTACTACAAATGCGTCTGGTGCTTGAAAATTTTGTGGTGCCAAGTTTTTGGCCCCAATAAGTTTTACTTCGTATGTTGGAACATTGTTCAGTTCAGTACGGGTTGCAGTAGGAGAAATTTCAGACTTTCCTTGACTGTCATTGTTCAAAGATTCTAAAAGTTCTTCAAACAGACTTTGAGCTGCAAGAATGTTGTTACACTTGGTAATTTGCTAATAATTAACATTTAAGATGTACCTGGACCGTAAAATTTTGAATGTCATCTTTCTTCAATTGATTAAATTGATCAAATATATCAAAATTTAACTCGCAATACCGTTCTATAGTAGTATGCATTGCCTATTGTAAATACAAAATTTTAAGTCATTTACCTTCACAAAACTACATTTCAAATTTTCTTTAGTTGCAGGGTCTTTGAAACGAAATTTTCCCAAGAAGGATAACCCACCTTGAAAGGCTGTAAATATATCAATAACAGAAGAAGAGTTCAAATTATGTGGTGATAAGACCGCTTTGAAACCATTATTTTCATCAGATAAATATGCCCTTTGCACCCATTCTAACCAGGTTGCATCCGTACGAGCCAACCAAGAGTTGATACTTGGTATAAACAGGGATTCAATATCAATGAAATTAACGGCACTCACTCCCACTTCTTGACAATAATCATAGAATTCTCGAATAATTTGATACAGCTCCAAAATATCCTTCATATCAGAATCAGGATCGGAGGGGTTCCTCTCAATGAATGTGTTTGCAATTCCAATATAAACTTCCGCTGCAAGACTATGAATCCATTCTGATTCCAGTAAGGGAGACTGATAATATAATTGATATTTTTGTAAATCACTTGTAAATATTTGAATAATGTTTGATATTCTGGTGGTTCCTTCGTCTGGGTGAACAAATGTTTTTTCAATCTTTGTCATTATTTGGTTTGCCCTTTCTGCAGCGGATGCCTAACAAGATAAATACAAAAATTTAAATAAACCTTGATGATTTGTGACATATACAGTTCAATATCGCTGTTAGTACAAACCGGAAATTGCTGGATGCTATTACACAACCTGTTTCTGAAAAAACTTGCTTTAATTTTTGATAATAATTGCAACAAATCACTGCAATTTTCGGCGGTAAGATGCTTATAATGAACCATCCCCTAATATTAAAGGATGATAAAAGTAATTACCAGCATATTTCCCAATAATGAGTCTAAAGATCGATTAAATTCAACATACGCATGCAATAGTAGATCAATCTATCGTAAATAATAATCATTTAATACTTCTGGCTTTCGAAGAAGTTGGGGATTTTGAGACAATGCATCAGCGGCAGATAGTATTGTAGTTATATCCTTTAGCTGGAACGATCCAGCAATAAACCTTTTAACTTGATAATCAAATAGCGCAACTGTTCTGAATTCTTTTGAGATTTTCCATCTGAATGCGCATTCATTCAATACAGACTTTGATAATTTAGACATGATAATTTGACCACCAGTTTCGTTCAAGTCCCGTTCTAATAATAGTTTTACAATTACTCTATAGTACTTTTCTGCAGTTTTTTGGTCATTCGGCATATTTATTCCCAATGGTGCTGTCTCGGACTAGAAATTTAGCAAATAATATATACTAATAGTGGTGCATTTGGGTATCGCAATTCAAAAGCCCTCAATAAGCCATTCACAACAGCTGTTTCTGAGTTTACGTACTGCTGGAATGCATCCTGGGATTGAAAATCGCGAACTTGATATCCCATTTGTGATCCATTAGTTAAGTTTGTTAGATACTTTTTGAGTTCTCCATAGACCGAACCTTCATTATAACTTTGTAAAATTCTATTTAAACTTGCTTGATGTACATCATCTGATACTTCAAATGTGTTACGAATCCCCATCGATAAATTGCTATCGGAGTCTTCCAAAGTTAAAGAGGACGTCAAAAAATATTTCGAGACAATATGCTTTAGCGATTGATATCGTAGCATATAATGATTTCGAACTTCATATGATACGCCAGATTCCGCCTGGAGAGCCTCCTTAATTAGTGCCAAATATAATTCAATCGATTTGCTTAGTTTTTCATCGTATTCGACAGGCCTTAATGATTTATCGGCGTACATTATTTTTAATTCATCCATACAATGGTACGCAATACATTCGATCAATGATTTAATATTGATCATTGGAGTGAAGGAATCAAACGCATACGATTTCAATCTAACGTTAACCGAGTAGACTTTACCTATTAGATAGACTGGTAAATTCTTTAGCATCTTCTTTTTCGATATGCTGCATAACTTCTGCCCGTTGGGTTATTGATTTCTTGAAATACTCTATAGAATCCGCAGCAATAAACAAATTGTCATTTCGTACTAAACTCTTCTTTGATGGCTTCAAGTATGATTTCTCAGGGGTATATGGTGTGATTTTTGCTTGAGCAGCTTCAAATACTGGTATAGAAACTGCTTGTAAGACAGCCAAATACAATGGATGAGCAGCATTCGAATTAACTCTATCTTGATTAGTTTTTGGTTTGTGATGCTTCTTCCTCAACGTTGAGAATCTTGTCAGAAGTGCTGGTTCTGCCATGTGTATAAATCAACAAAGTGGAAAACTATGGGCAGTGCAATACACAACACAATAAACGATTCATATCTTGGGTCTTTATTTTAACACTTGGTCTAACAGTTCTCTCAGTTGAATGTACATTCGAGTATCAAGCTCAGCTATTGGAATTCCATAGACTACACGACCAACTTTACAATGAAACACCCCTTTGATTAATTCTATAGTACTTTCAATGATTCGAACACGGGTAATTTCAGATGCTCCCAGCTTCTCCTTAACAGCGTTCACCGATTCAAATCCATATACCAGGACGCGATGCCAGAGTAAGTGTATCAGTAAAGGAACTCGATTGTATGTGTCTTTGTGTTTTTCAATTTCTCCTCGCTTTTTCTTTGTCCATCCTTTGGGAAGAGCTCTCCTAATTGTGGTTCTTAATGCAACTATTTGAGCGATACTATTAATTGGAAGATCACCTGCATCGTCTTTTCCTTGTTCTTTTCCAATGTCTGGATACAGCTGTCTAACATATTTGTCAAATCGTCTATCTCCAGATTCGTTCATCAACCCCAGCGTATGGTCAATATATTGCAGAACATCAGTCAACCCGTTCTCTACGTTTATATCATTCACTTCTTGCACTTTTTTGAACCCAAAAAAGCCAGCAATTCCAGATTCCGTCGATAAATCTACCAGTTTAGTGACACCCTTGTCAATTTGTCCAATAATCTAACATTAAGGGAATAAAATATTACATTTGAAACAAAAGTTTGAATCATGTCTTCTATGGCGAATCTCAATTTTTCTTGTGTCCTTTGCATGTACCAATTAACATCATCAATTTCACCCAACTTCAGAAGTCTGATTGTTAGAGTCCCTTTTGGCTTAAGCGACAATGTTATATTCTGAGAAAGAAATGATTCAAACTCTGCATTTTGTAAATGAATCGACCCTTTGCCGATCTCCACATCTTGCCCTAGTACACTATTGTCGTGGAGTACCGAGAACTCCAATTCCATTTTCTCGCTATTATTACACCTTTCAGGGACTTCTACAACATAGTATGAATTCCATATTGGATGACGGGTTCGAGTGGATGTGTCCGTTCCAGGAAAATAATCCTCTCCTTTGAAATTAATGGTCGCAAATGCTTTAGGTGCAAATCCAGTGACTTTCTGCAAATTTTTGGCCCCAATGATTTTTATCTTGAATGTTGGTAATTTCCTTTCAATTCTGCGAGCATCTTTTGCTATTTCGTCAAAATCATCTCGACCTTTATTCAACGTTTCCAAAATATCATCATACAACTTTTGAGCACACAATATGTTGTTACATTTCACCACATGCTCTCTGGTAAAAAATCTGACAGTTTGTGCATTATTCTGTTTAAAATTATCGAATTCTTGATAATGCAGCGTGCAATACTTTTCCAATGCCGTACTCATAGCCTAAAAAATGAGATTATTTGATCTACCTTGATAAAACTACAACGTAGTTGCACCCGCCTTTGAGGATCTTTAAATCGAAACATGTCTAAGAAAGACAACTGATCTTGAAATGCTTTAAATATGTCAATTACAGAAGCAGAGTTTAAATTAGATGGTGATAAAATGAAAGGAAATCCATTTTCTTCATCTTTTCGATAAGCCCTCTGAGCCCATTCTAGCCATTTCGAATCTGCTCTAGTTAACCAACTTGTCATTATCGGTATGAAGTACACTTCCGATTCCTTAGTAGATGTTACACTACACTCTTCACAATAGTCATAAAGCTCTCGAATAGACTTATACAAGTCTACAACTTCATCTACTTCTGTTTGGTTATCAAGATTTTCAATCTCATCTATTATCCTATCAGCGACTTCTACGTAGATTTTTGCTGCTATAATGTGAATAAAAGCATTCTTCAACAATGGTGAGTGATAACATGTAGAATATTTCTTTAAATCTTTAGAAAAAGTGGTAAAAATAGTTGACACTCTTTCAGTGATATTGTAGGGTTTAGGGTAGGTTGATTCAACTTTTGAGACAATATCTTTTGTTCTTTGAAAAATTGCAGCCTTAATGTTAGTAAACAGATTTATACTTTGATCTGTTGCTCCATCAAAGCCTCTAGCTGTCTAAGGGAAAACTGAGGAACTTCGGGGACAGTCATGTAAAGTGGATCGGTGAAAATCTGCTGCAAAACATCAGACGATAATTTCAGTAGATTTTCACAATCTTCAGCAGAAATGTTTCTTCGATGCACTAATGACTACAAAGATTACTATAAAGTACTTACAGGTAACAATTTCAATTGCCTTTCTAGTGGTTCTCGTAAATTAACAAATGATCTTAATATAATATTGATTTCAGACTTTCTCCTCAAGTTATGGGCTGCAGAAAGTTTTCGCACCGTTTTAAAGTTATCTACTAAGTCTTCCAAAGCCACACCAGTCCCATCGCGATAGAGTTTTACCTGATACTCGAAGAGAGCAGCTAAATCATTCAACACTGAAATTATCAATACCTTCACGAAATTCTTTTGATATTCTCCACCGTAAAGCACATTCACTTAAAATCGATTTTGACAATTTAGAAATCAGAATATTTCCATCAGTTTGCTTGATATCTTCACCAACAACAAATTGCAATAATGCCCTGTAGTATTTTTCCGCTTCTGATGGATTGCTGGGAATATTTCGTCCCAAAGCTGCGGTTCGACTCTACGAATAAACAGATTCATCAATTTACTAATTCGAAAGCCTTTGGGTATCTTAATGAAAAAACTTTCATTATTCCAGTTAAAATGGACACTTCTGAATCTCTAAACGTTTGATATCCAGCCTCCGAGTTAAAATCATTCTTTTGATATCCAAGACAGTCTCCTCTGGCTAAAGAATCCAAATATGCCTTCATATCACCAAATACCGACCCCTCATTAAAATTCTGCATTAGCATTTGAACTTTTCCTTGTTGGGCTGCTGGTGACACGTTAAATGCAGTTCTAACACCTAATAACATATCTGCAAAGTCGTCTTGCAGTACTTGCGACGCTGTTAAAAAATATTTCGATATGATTGGACGTAAAGATTGGATATGTAGTAATTGATGATTGCGAACTTCATATAACACCCCAGATTCAGCAAGTAGTGATTCTTTTAAGATCGACAAAAACATTTCCACTGCTTTATTCAAACTCTCATCAATTTCTGCAGGGGAAGAGTTTCCTTTTATATTCTTCAACAGTTCTATGCTGGTAAATGCCAAATGGTCAATGAGGATTTTCAAGTCAGTCATTCCAGTAGGACTATTTAGCACTTTTGAAATAACACTAGACAATGAGTTAAATATTAGTTTTACGGGCTAGCCAAAGCAGTGAACAGTTTCGCATCTTCTGTTGGTATTTGCTTAAATATGTTTGCCCGTTCAGCAATCTTCTGTTTGAAATGGTACATTGTATTTGAACATAAAAATATAGTATCCCCTTTCACTATACTATTAGGTAATGGTTGCACGTATGCATTATTTGAATTTTTAAAAGCAGTAGTTGTTTTTGCTGGAGTCGCTTCCAAAACCGGTATCAAAACAGCTTGTAAGACTGCTAAATAAAGGGGAAGATCCGCTCGTTTATCATCATATTGTGAAGTTGGAGCAGGAGGAACTGGTCTTTTGATGGTTTTAAGTCGGTTGGTTAGTGTGGCCATAAAAAGGTAAAACGAATCAATCAATGGAATTATGAAATCTGGGAATGACAATCAAATCCATTTATATCGATATTGAATACTCGATTATGTTGCTCATTCTCAAGCTTAAGTAGGCGTTAATTCTCCCTCAACCAACAATAGATACAATTATCAAAATGTTGTATATTTATTGAAGATTCTATCAAATTCTGATTGTATTTGTTGGTACATTGATGTGTGTAGTCGCGAAGTCGAAATTCCACAAACAACTGATCCTACTTTGCATTGGAAAAGCTCTTTCAAAAGTTCTATGACACACTGAATAACGTTGATTCTTCGCTTATTATTCTCGTCCGTCAGGTCCTCTGAAGCTTTTTGAACCATAGAATAGAAAAGTTGCAATATTTTATGCCAAAATAACTCCACAATATCTGGCATCATTCCCATTCGATAAGAACTATACTGAAGGCGTTTGATTTTAGTCCACCCTGGTTGAAGCACTGGCTGTATTAAAGCTGGTTTTCCATCATCATTAACCATTGTGTCTACTAGAGACATGCTCTTACCATTTTCGCGTTCTCCTATGTTTGGATATAGATTTCTCAAATATTCATCAAATCTTCGATCAGTGTTTTGATCAAAAAGCTGAAGGGTTTCATCCATAAATACCAGAACTGGTTCAAAGTATTTTTCAACCACCTTGACATCAGTGACATCTTCACTCTTGAAAAGTGAGAAAGGAGTTGGGTTAGTAGCCAGGAGTACACAAGTGACTCCCTTCTCGACAAATAACTGTATCTAAACTAGTTAAGTAGGCTTTTTTTTTTACAGTTTTTATGAATGTATCAACAATATCGGTCAGATTACATCGTATCAATTCTTGCACTCTTTGAAGATGCCAATTTGTGTCAGCAATCTCACCAACTCTTCTTATTCTTAAAAATATTTCACCATTCGGTTCCAAGGGCAGAGTGACATTGTAAGTCAAGTAACTTTTAAACACTGGATCCAGTATATCTAAAAGGCCAGCTCCAATTGGCGAATCATTCCCTAAGGCATTTTCATGCATAACCATAAATCCCAATTTCGAAGTTGTGATTAAAGTATCTTCCGAAACTCTATACGTATATTCCCAATTCCACATTGGATGATCATTGCAATAGGAAATTTTAGTTCCAGTACTAATGGCATCGTTTTCAATCATTATGACGGGGTATGAATCTGGTTCTGGTAAGATGGTTGTACCAAGGCCTTCTGCCCCCAAGATTTTTATCTCAAACACTGGCATAGAATCGATTTCAACCTTTTCTGCCAAAGGTGACACACTTTCATAATCAGATGATTCAATTTCAAATAGTTCCAATAATTCATCAAACATTTTTTGACAATAGAACATATTGTTCATCTTTATGATTTGCTAACAGTCAGTTTTCAGAGTTGAATACGGTTCTGGTAAACAATTTCAAGTTTTCATCTCGATCATTATTAAAAGACTTGAACTCTTCATAATTTAGTGTACAAAATGTCTCGATAGAATCTCGCATAGCCTAAGGTAAGTAACAAATATCATACATCAACCAAACCCCTTCGTACGGTCTCTCTCAGGGAGTAGTCCTTAAAAGCGAAGCTCTTTATTAAAAGAACTTGCTCTCGGAAAGATTTGAAGATTTCCATAATACATGGTGAATTTAATTGACTAGGAGGATCAGCAAATCGATAATTATTCAATTCATCTTTTTTCACCCCTTTTTTGACCCATTCCAGCCATTGTGCGTTGGCTTGCATTAGAAAAGAATGTACTATTGGAACAAAGACTACTTCAGGATCTTTCGCAGGCTTAATATTCATTTCATGGCAAATTTTATAGAACTCTTGGGCAATTCTACATATTTCCAATACTTTATGAATATCGGTATCAATTGGTAATTCATTTATGCCTTGCAAAATATGATCGGCTGATAGGATGTAACGTTTTGCTGCCAAATAATGAACAAACACCTTTTCCACCAAGGGACTCTTAAACACTTCTTTAAATTTCCTAATATCTTTTACAAAAAGGGTTAATAAATCAATGATCCGATTGGGTATGTCATTCTGATTGGGGAAAGCTTCGAATAATTTTGGCATAATCTTCTTGTCAACTCTTTCATTTAGAGATTCGGCAATGCAATCCGACATGATCGTTTCAAGTGCTTCGTTAGTCATGGTTGGAAACTTTTCGACAAAAACACACAGTGGATCAACCTGAAATGATTTAAGTAGCTTTCCACATAGCGTTAGGAGCTCATCACAATCTTCGGGTGTGATTCCTTTTCGGTAAACCTGGTTTGGTAGTGATTTGAGCTGGTCTAACAGTAGTCCATTTAGTGTTAAATATGCTCCAACAAGAACATTTTGCTATGAAAAGATGTTAACTTCCGAAAACTAGATACCTCACATTTTCTACAACTTGCGTAACTAGCCGAAATCTTACGGACGACTTCATACGTTTCATATAATTCTTTTAATGATATTCCTTTCCCAGCTTTGTATTGTTTAACTTGGCAATCAAATAATGCAACTGTGATTAATTAAAACAAACACTTACTGTCTTTGAATTTAGCCGATATTCTCCATCGAATCGCACATTCATTCAAAATTGATTTTGATAATTTTGAGATGAGTATTTTTCCATCAGACTGTTTAATATCTTCGTTCAACAAATTTTGTAACAATAATCTATAATACTTTTCCGCCTCTGAACTAGTACTAGGCATATTCTTTCCAATGGTTGCATCTTTAGCCTAAAAAATTAAATTTTGGGGGTATAGTACTAATTCTTTTGCTTTAGGATATTGCTCTTCCATAACTTTAAGTATTTGGTTTAGCTTTGCAACTTCAGTTTTTTTAAATACTGAGTAACCTTTTGAGTTTCCAAAATCCAATCTCTGATAACCTGGACAATCACCTCGAAACAGTTGTGTGGAATATTCTTGAATATCTGCATACACTGAACCTTCGTTAAATCCTTCCATACATTTCTTCACTTTCAACTGATGAACTCCAGGAGAAATAAAGAAGGCATTACGAACTCCCACCAACATGTCTCCATCACCATCTTGTAAGATTTGCGATGTGGTCAGAAAATACTTTGATATAATGGATTTTAAAGGATTTGAACCAAGCAAACGATGGTTTCTTACTTCAGGTGATACTCCTACTTCTGCTAGTAATGCTTCTCGTAAAATCGAAATCAACATATCCAAAGATTTCTTAAAGTATTCATCTAATTCGGCAGGAGATCCTTGACCAGATTTTTTAATGTTATTCATACATATATAAGACATATGATCAATTAACCCCTTCAAATCTGTCATTGGATTGATTAAATCTGGCTTCAACACCACTTGGTCAACTCTAAAAATTATCAATTGGATGTAATTACTGGTCAGCTAAAAGAGAAAATAACTGTTCTTTTGGAATTTGTCGCATGATTGTTATCCGAATCTGAAGCTTGTCCTTGAATACCAAAAGAGTGTCTTTGGTAATGTATATTGTATCATCTACAGCAATACTATTTTTTTGTAATGGAATTGACACTAGAAGAGGGTCATAATTATCCTTTTTTGTTTGGAATATTGGAATAACCAGTGCCTGCAATATTGCAGAATAGAATGGTAGTTCTGCTATACTATCTGTAAACTGATTATGCTTTGTTGCTTTGCGTTTTGCATCGAGCTCTCTTCCCAATGTTGCCATAGAATTCAGCTAAACAACCAAGTCTGAGAGGGAGAGTCGGCGGAGTGATTGGTGAGGTTTGAAAAATAGTTAAACCTCCAATCACATGAGTTGTCTAAACAACATACAGTCCCAATTTCATTGCTCAACAGGTCAGAATATGACATGATTGGATATCTCAAGCATTTACCATTATATATTGCAAACATAACATAAGTTTATAAGAATGGATACCAAATTAAACAGATAATCAATTAATAGCCTCCTCGTCCTCGGCCTCGAGGTGCTCCTCCACGTCCACCTATAATGGTTAGAAATTCAAATTGATTACCTCGAGCTCCAAATCCACCACGAGCACCACCACGTCCTCCAAAACCACCACGAGCACCACCACGAGCACCTCCTAAAGATTATGACAATCTATTTTCATACCTCGTCCTCCGAAACCACCACGAGCACCACCACGTCCACCGCTGGACTTGGCAACAGCTCCTTGTCTGCCTAATGGTTTTGATGCTACAGTTAAGCGAAAAGAACTCTTACGTTTTCCTCCAGCAGGTTTTGGCTTTGGTAAGAAACGATCCAATGGTAGTAATTTATCTGGACCAATATAAACCTTATCATTTGCTTTAAAAGAAGTAGCAACAACACCAGTATCGACTTTAACTGTGAAGAAAACTTCATTCATTGGACCAAGAATTTCTTCAACTTTCCCGATTTGAGTTTTATTTTCCAAATAGATAGGTGCATTGAAATATGGAATTTTAGATTGAGCAGGAGAACGAGCACAAACCATTTCTCCTTCACAAGCATGGAGAAATAGTCCCATTTCTAAGGTAAATTTCAAATCCAATTTTACCAACTACATGATCCGGTGGTCCTTGGTTGAATGAATTGAATCCACCTCTTCCACCTCTTCCACCTCCTTTGGAATAGTTAATATACTGCTGGTTTAAAATCTACCTCTTGGCGCTCCACGTCCTCTAAATCCTCCTCTTGACATTGAAAATTTAAAAAAAAAAAAATAGACAGAAGTAACCCTAAGCCATTCATTACTATGAAAATCTATCATAGATTCACTGGTTAATAGACAAGGACTTGAAATATAAACAAAAAAAAAATTGATTCTAAGTTAATGGTTCATCGATTAAATGAAATGAACTATATATTTATACGGATGCAGAAGAGGCAGAGCTTCTGGCCTCTTCGTTGAAATTGGAACTTGTATTGGCGGTCTTTGGAGTAAAAATACTATAACCATTAGGTAATTTGAAGGTCTTTCTAGCTGGATATACTAACTCTTGTACAAAAACGGCACGTAAAGTTGACGTTATTAGAGAGGTCAACTTTGGTAAGTCCTTCACCTTTGTTCTATGTCCCAATAATGAACTGACTCCAAAATCAAGTATAAAATCTTCCATAATGAAAAATGATAATGCTGTATCTAGAGATCCTTTATCAGAGGTTGACTGTGGTACAAATTCTACAACAATCTAAAAGATGAACCAAGAAATTTCTTATACTGTTCCAGAAAATTTTAAAAGTGTAAATGATAAAGTGATGGGAAGAGAAGCCATAGCTGCTTTTGGCCAATTTATCAGTGCTTGAGTCTCTAATGCAATAGTAATCTGATCATCAAAAGAAAAGTCCATTTGAGTACGCTATCTACATTTGAAGCATAAATATATACCATATTTCCATCCCTAATAATGAACTATAATGATAATTTACTTATCCCCAAATCGAACTCTTGCACTTTTAAATTCAGGAAATTCGTCTCCTAATGTGAACTCTGTAATTGATATGGGTCCCTACTATAAGATTTTAAAATTTACAACAAAGCTAGGACGTTTCTGACTATTGTTGTTAAATGCATGATCAAGTTTAGTTGCCAATCCTTCTAAAAATGTGGGATCGTTCCTTAATGCTGACATGAGTTGTGCCATTAGAATATTTAACCAATCACAACTTTCCAGAGGATGTGTTGTGGTATCATATTGAAGTTTGGACAGTACAATACTATCACTGGTATGCTTTTGTTGAACAGTCATTGACCGAACCTAAAATTAATGGAATTATCTACTTTGGGTAAGACGAAAGATTGAGTTTTAAGACGTTGTAAATCCAACTTTGTTTCTGTAGAGTTCCTCAACAGAAATACTTTTAACAAGAAGAAAATCAAGATACATAAGATAACTTGACCAGATATGAATCCTTTGATAAACTCTCCATTAGCTAATTGAACAGCAGCAGCAAATGGTGGTTGAGGATTGTTGTCCATCTAAAAAAAAATTAAAACCAAAGAATGAAATGCAATACGAATGGGAATTAAATTATAGAAATATTTTATTAAATGGAAGCCATACGACAGTTCCGTAATGCATTTGAATGTGTTTGTAATAGGAAATGAACCATATCATCCACATTTCCATTCATTTTTGATGGTTTTGGTAGAATTTTAATATGACGATAAGAATGATTTTGATTAGTTCGTTTAAAGTGATAATATAACATTGATCTTAGTCTTTTTTTAGCTAAAGCCAGATCCGCTTTTAATTGAACTTGATCGACATTTAATTGTTGATTTAAATCAATATTTCCATTTAAAATCTTTGTTAATTTTACAATTTCAGACAAGTAAGTTTTTACTTTTTCAAACGAAATCATTGAATTTGGTGGCTTTAAAAAAGACAAGAATTTACTCTTTAACAAAATAATAATTTATATGAAAGAAATGGATATTATTCCAATTCAAAAAGAAAATGAAATCATTACTAAAACTATTGAAAATGTTACAATCAATAATACTACAGAAAAAGATGATTTACCTAAAGCTTCTCCTAATAATATCGACAATGACTTGAATCGTTTACAACAGAATTTACAACAAAATTTAAATTTGGAAAGTAAACAACCCATCATTGTAGACCATAGTAGAAATCAACAACAATATCATCAAGTCCCAACTCAGCAATTCTATCAAACTGGACAGTCGAACCCATACTACAATCAGCATCCAATGCCATCTAACATACCATCTCATCAACAATATCATCAGAATCAATTATACCATTCTCAGGCTTATCCTGTCCAAACTACATATGACCCAACAGGAGAAAGAAGGGCAAGTGAATCAGTTGTACAAAGAACTTCCACAGAACAGCACGACCAATTTTACAGACGAGGAAGTGAAATGTCACATCAATATCAGCGTGGGCCACCTGCCCGTGGGCATTCTAGCATGCGTGTGAATAATCCAGGTAATTATATTGTAGTTGACAAAAAGCGTACCCTCCACATATGCAAGCACATCCTAACGTTGGTGGGGGTTATCCAGGTTTAATGAGATGATTTTAATGTAAATAGTGAGACCAGCGTATCCTCAGCAACACCAATATCCACAACCACAGCAATATCCCATTGATTCTAATATGTTGGTTCCAAATCCGCGTACACATAGCCCTCATTCCAAAGATAGTCACATTTCACCAAATTCAATGTCAAATACTCCTCCAATTTTACAAAAAGATGACCATCAGCAAACAGCCAATGGAGGAGCTTCTGCCATAAATCATACTCAATATCCTCCTGCTTCACTGCCTTACAATAGACCACCCACTTATCGACCACATTCGAATCAACCAAACCCTCATGCACCTATGGCACATGGCGTTGGTGGCGATATAAACAACCGAAGCTCTCCGTATTTGCCGCATTCCCAACCCCCATTAACTCACAACCCAAGTGTTCGTAGTGACGGTTATTCGACTGCACCTGGTGCCTATCCTTATGGCTCTGACCTTGGTCATTCACAGAGCGTACGTAGTGAGTATGGGTTGGTGTCGCACCAACACCACAATCCTGGTGCCCAGCCTTCTACCAACTATTATCCTGCTATGTCGACAAATGCCAATCGAGATGCAGATACAGTATCTGTGAGATCAGCAGCTACGGCAATGACTAGCCAATCGACTTTAGTAGTACCAGTAGAAAACCTAGAACAATACCGACAACAAGTAAAGAACAGTCATGATCCTGTCATGCAATTTGATTTTGCAAAAAGGTTGATTGAGGTTGCGGAAGGTTGATTGTTATTTGTACTAATCATGTAGAGATGCGTAAAAACCCACAAGGCTTAGAAGCGGCAAAAGTCAAAAAGAATAGAGACATTTTACACAATGAAGCAGTCAGGTTTTTAAAAAAAGCTGCTTCTGCAAATTACAATGGCAAAATAGGTGTACCTGAAGCATTATTTTTTTTAGCAGAATGCTATGGAAATGGCACTTTAGGATTGTCAGTAGATCATGAGAAAGCATTTGGCTATTATTCACAGGCTGCCAAACATGGCCATCCATCTTCTATATATAGAACAGGTGTCTGTTACGAAGTATACAATCTACCCTTTAACATCTAGGTTGGTGCAGGGCCCAAGAGGGATCATAGCAGAGCCATTCAGCTTTATAAAAAAGCAGCCTTGTTAGGCGATACAGCCGCAATGTTCAAAGTCGGTATGATTTTGATCAATGGAACTTTGGGCCAAAATCGTAATCCAAGAGAAGGTGTTAATTTTATCAAACGGGCAGCTTCACAAGCTGACGAAACAGCTCCATTTGCTCTACATGAACTTGCTGTTTTGTACGAAGGAATTAATAATGACCCCGCTTTGGGTGTAGTACCTGTACGTCGTTGATTCTTTAATTTTAGGATTTGACATATGCCTACGATCTTTATTTTCAGAGTGCAAAACTAGGTTATTCTCTTTCTCAGTATCGCCTTGGGCTTGCGTTTGAATATGGGCACTTAAACTTACATGTTGATCCTCGAAGATCAATTAAATGGTACCAACAGTTTATATTGATTTTTAGGTATTCAGATGCGGCAAGACAAGGTAATCCAGATGCAGAGCTTGCCCTTTCAGGATGGTACTTGACAGGATTTGAAAATGTTCTTCGCCAGAGTGATAAAGAAGCTTATTTATGGGCAAAAAAAGCAGCTGATAAAGGTTTAGCGAAAGCTGAATATGCTGTTGCTTATTTTTTGGAAAATGGTGTTGGAGTGCAAAAAGATTTAGACGAGGCAAGACGATGGTACACTAGAGCGGCGAGTCAAGGAAATCAACGAGCCATAGCACGTCTCAAGAGTAATGGGCACAGCAAAGGCGCTGGTAAAGCATCTGAGTGGAGAAAGGAAGAAGGAACATCTGATGGAAACTGTGTTGTAATGTAAGGGTATGATATTAATAAATTGATTGATGTATATCAAAATTTAATTTAATTCCTTTTTTCACTTTTTTATTAGTTCAAACATGCATAAGGTTATCATCTAGAATGTTCATTCTAAATCATTAACAAAGTACCACGATTTACCTTTAGTTTTGTGGAAATAGCACAGCAAACTTTGCTTTAACATGTAAATCTCGAATTATATCTTCGACTTTTCCAGCCGAATCTTTAGTGTCTTCGCCTGATATAGCAATCGCGGAATGAATAGTAGCTTGTGTAAGTAGATCTTCAGCATTTTCATCATTTGCTTTCATCCATGCCTTGGCAGCCGCCTTATTTTTCTTTACAGCCATCAATTTGATACCCTTGAACATTCTTCTAATCGGTCCGTGTAAAGCAAGTCCCTTGATTGACTTCATAGCTACGTTGGCTTTATCACAAACCAATTGAATCAACTTTAACGTTTCGGCGTCTTCAATAGGTCCTTGAAATATTTCTGCATTTAATGCCAATGCTAATGGAGACATTCCTACAAAGCTTAACCACTGAAAGAAAGGTATTCTTGGTATTAAATCACATAGCTTGGTAAGAGATTCATTCAAATTCTTTGGAAACTTTGTGAAATGAGGAACTAGAATCAATGTGGATTCCATGGCTATTTCTACTGGCAACATGTTGATTTTCCCTTGATCAGAACAGAGAGAATATGCTTCTTTCATTTCTTTTACCATCAACAGTATTTCGTCTACAGCAGTTTTGTCACCAAGTAGATTTTGAATGATATGATAGCAACCCCACACTTTCCCTATTCTGGACTCTCTTTGACTCGAAAGTGTATATAAGACTCGTGCAGTTGTTAAAGCTGTTTCTCTTGGACAAGAATGTGTCTGTAATGTTGCTTTCAAATGCAAACCAAACACTCGTGATTGCAGATCTCCAGCCATACCGGACAGATACGAAACCACTTCTAACTTGTTGTTACATGCTTCTAATTGGCCACCAAGTAGTAATAAAGAAGCACCGTTGACCACTAGCTTCAAACTTGTATGAATATCAACTCTTTGATCAAAAGACACTGCAGCTTCCATATACTGAGCTGGAAGAATGGTATCCTTACCACCTCGTAACTTCAATGACAATGCACCCAATGCGAACAGCCTACTGATGTGGACTTCTGTACTCTTCTCTGTACTCAAGTTTAGACCGAGTAGCACAGTATAGTCATGGCTTGGAAAATTACTTTGTTTCAGAAATACTTCGGCAAGAATCACAAGTGCATGTTGAGTAGCAGCAAGAATGTTTTCTCTTGTGTCACGTATAATTTGCTGAGCTGGCGAAATAGCAACTGGTTTTGGAAGAATGTTCACAGATGATTCCTTTTCTCCAGCGTTTTTCTCCAATTGTACAGCGGATGTGCTTTCTGGTTTCTTATCCTTAGAGTTTGATGTAACGATATTGCTAAGACTGTACCCACTCGCTCCTTTTCGAGCAACGTAACTCTGAGTATAGTCTTCCTCTTGTGGTACTGGTCTGTCTTGAAAGAAGGTTTTGTTCAATACTGCTCTCTTTCGGAGTTGTTTGTACATAGCCCATTTAAACTTATAACCTGGTTCTGGTAGAGTAACACCCATAATCTTTAAACTAGCAAGCAAATGCTGTTCGGCTTCAGATAGTTCGTCTTTGATTAATAAAGCATTTCCTAATTCTCGATGCCAATTAGCAACTTGCAAACTAGTGATTTGCTTTAACTCTTCTGGACTTATATCTTCAATAATTTCTAACAACTGTTTAAAGTATTTAATACTGTCACTGTTAGATTCTTTTTCCGAAAAGTAGTTTGCAGCCATTTCTGTGTATAACAGTCGTTTGTTTTGATATTTGGCACTGGTGTTCATATAATGATCGAGAATTGGGACCACATATCTATGTTTGTTCTGTTCATTGATTTTGCCTTCCAAGAATTGCGCAATTAGAAGATGGATTTGTTGCCTTTGATTGTGTACCATAAGATTGTAAATACATTTTCGAACAACAGCGGATTTGAATATAAAGTATTGTCCATCAGGTCCCAGACTTTCTCGTTGCAAAAATCCATATTTATCGGTAGTCTGCAACCCTACAATGATTTGAGCATATTTCTTTTTGTCAAGCTGTTCGGAGGCTCCCGGAGTATTCGTTAAAAAGAATAGAACGTCATCCAGTGCAAATTTTTGTCCTAAAACAGATGCTACTTTTAAGAACAATTGGAAGTTTCTATCCAACCGATCAAACTGGGCTAAAATAATACTTTGATTGTCATATCCAAGCACTAGCTTGTCAAAATCAAAGCTAGCGTCTGGAGTTGTTAATGCACCCGTTGGGCTGATACGACACTGACCAGATTCTTTCAAAGCCAACACTAAAGATCTGATGAAAAATGGATTTCCGTCAGTTCTCTTGTAAATACTTTCTGCAATTTTTGGATCAACACTGGTAATTGTGTGACCAGTCCAGGTGGCTAGAATCAATGAGCTAGTTTCTTCTTGTGATAGTCCAGTCAATAGCAAAGATCTACTACGAGGTAGCTGTTCAATAAGTTTATATATTCTTCGATTTTCTTTGCTCTCGTATGTAGATTCTGGTCTGGCATACGAGAAGATAGCCAATCTTGGGCAAGCTACAGCCAATTCCAATAGTAAATCCCAGGACAAGGTGTCTACATAATGTGCTTCTGTAATCATCATAATAATCTTATTATGCGCAGTTAAAGTATTTAACATTTTGAGAAGTATGGCACACAAATCTCGAGCGTGAAGTCGTAAATGGGCTTGAGCAATCGCATCAGATTCATCTTCGTGTTGTCTAGTTACCAACTGCAATAGTGCGGCTTGATTTTCATTGCATTCCAGTTTATCAAGAACCATTTTAAAGCGTATAGAAAACAACTCTTCAGAATCGGCCTCTGGTGAGTCCATTGCTGCATTTGATTGTCTTCTATTGGCATTTTCTGCATTTTTATCAACGCTATTCTCAGATATACCGAGAGCATTAGTATTGCCTTCATCTGCGGCAGGCTCAGTCGGCTCGGCCTCTCCAGGGACAGTAAATGCTTTAAACAATGATGCACGACGGGAAATACGTCTTTCACGCAATTTCTGTTCTGCAGAACCCTCTGGAATTGTCTCTGGTACAGGTGGGTTGTTATTATCCATCACCAACCTTAATTTCTCTTTATTGCTTGCAGAAGATTTTGACGGCATGCTTCCATGACTTAACATAGCCTTCAATGGATCAATTGCTGGTTGAATAGGAAGACTTGTAATATTGACCGCAGGTCCCACTGATGGAATCTTAAATTGTCCCTGACTGTTGCGTGATCCCATATCCAGCAGATTAATCATATCGTGAACTAAGCTTCTGAAAATGAAAAATGAGTTATTTTGTTCCATCTGTACTGCTTTTCCAGTACTAAGGTAAATATAATATAAAATCTTACCAAAAGTGACATCCAAGCTTTTGAGCTTCTGTTTTTGCGTAATGTGCTAATGTAGATAAACCCTGTCCACCTTCTGCATTGAACAACAATATATCAACAACATGAGAATTTGTCAATTGAGTAATAGTATTCAAAACTGCCTGTTTTTCCATTTCTCTTCCGATAACAGAAGAGCTGGTAAGTTGATTTTTAGTGTTATTGTTTTTTTCTGCTTCTGGGATTGCACAATTGGGTCTGAAAATGGCTATTGGAGTGTTTTTCCCTTTTACTGTAGTTTCGCCCAAGTTTTCAAATTGAAAATCGGATTCGCATAAGTTAAAAGTTTTCTCATCACATAATATTCCTCTTTTAGCTTCTTTGTTACACATCAGACGTGCTGCCATATTGATAGCATCACCCATCTAAAGAAGTTAAATTATAATATCAATTTACCACAGCGTACTCTGCTCTTCCGTTTGTCCCAACACCCCCAAACGACACAACACCAGTAGTAATACCCATAGAAAATTCCTCAAACATATCCAAAAATTTGTCTCTGATTTCTATACCAGCACTGATACCAAGCTTAGAGTCATTTTCATGAGCAAGCGGTGGTAATCCAAAGAAACATAAAATTACTGCACCTTTATCATCAACATGAAATTGACGAAGACTTCCATCACATCTATGTAGTGCGTTTTGGACTACCTGAATTGCGTCTTGTGATTGCTCTAAAAGCTCGTCACGCTCTACCCCTTGAAGAGTTGCGATTTTAATAAATATAGTCGTAATTTGCCGAAGTTCAGTTAGGTTCAATAGTTCTAACAAACCAGCATCCAATTGAAACAAGTTAGATTGATTTACATCAGATTGCAGCTTAAACAGCGCAGTGCGATCCATAAAATATTTATACATTATCATATTGTCTTCGAGTTGTCTCGGGCTAGACATGGTAAACTCTTCTTTCACCTCTTGTGGAGCAGGCACTCGTCTTTCAGCTTGGGCCAATCCAGTCAAAATGATACATCGCTTATCATAGTTTCCAAGGTTTAGAGTTCTAATATCTACTACAAATACGAGCCATTTTAGTGCCTGGTGTGAGAGAGCTAATTCACCTAGAAGTTAAAAATATAATTGCTTACCCGCTTTTGCCAAGTCTAGTACTTGTGAAAGTTGGTTAACACCATCACCGGCTACAAAATGCTCCCATCTGCCCGGCGCTCCACCCACAAGAACATCAGCAATAAGACCAGCACCAATACCCAAATGGATCCTGAGAGTCTTTGTAGCACAATCTGCAATATTTATATCATATGTACCAAGTTTAGTTAGAAGAGTGAGGCAGCAATGTGAAGCTTTGTAAACCAATTCTCCACGTTCAATATCTTCAGAACTATCTTGCATATTTATAGCCTTTTCACTCTTCCAATAAACGATAACAGCATCTCCTAAACAATTGTTTATATAAAAATATTCCAAACCTGCGAATTTGATAATATCTCCACCGTAACTAACAATTACTTCAATAATCTAAACATTGTAAATAGAAAGTGTGAATTTACCTGATCAAGATATCCTTTCATTGTTTTACTTAGTAGCTCTGCTCCTACTGGGCCTCTCTCTGCAAGTGCAGCAGTCAATTTGGAATATCCACTGACATCCACCATGACCACAGCTGCGAATGAGTCTACTGCAGAAGGTGTCAATTCAGGCAGTTTTCTTTCTTCTGGTTTTGATGGATCGAATGGTATTGATTGACAGAGTCTGTAACATAGTCTCCTTACTTGTTTTGAGACAAAATTAGTAACAATCTGATCTAATTGAGAGGAATTTGATGACGAATTGGTAACTCCAATCCCAGCTTGCTGGATTAGAGTCATAAATGACTGATCCGGTATTCCTGATGCTGAAGAGTCTGCTTCTTTATTTCCAGCTGCATTTGTTAATGCTTTGTTAACAAGATTGGTATTCGAATTACTGACAACCGAAACTTCTGTCATTGCAGTCTTAGTTGCTGAAGTTGTTTCTAGAGTTATAATTTGAAAGAGAAATATGTATTGTTGATGTGGATTTGGCATTGTCTCAGCCATATCTACCAATGACAATTAAATTACTATTTCCACCCACTGTAAATACACGGTTATTATTATTTTAGTTTATTAGATGATACCAAATCTAAAGATTTGTATTAGAACTCTTACTAGTATATGTACTTAGTAGTAATGATCGGGTCTTTTAATAGACACTACACGCGACTACGTCACAGTTGCACTTGAGAGTGATTGAAAACCATCTTAGAATTTATTAAAAATACCTCTACCATGACTGCTTCCAAATCAAATCAAAATAATTGGAAATCACCGACAAAGAAACCTTCTGTGAATGTAGATGTGGTAGTTCTATGCAGGACAAATGGTGACTACCATGCATTTTAATACTTTTATTAGACATAAGCTATTCCTTTTCATTCCCACCTGGGATACTCTTAGTCAAATCAGTGAAGGACGCAATAGTGGGGAAATTGCAAATCACTCCAAAGGAATCGAAAATGTTCTCCTTATGGATACTAACAAAAGACTTGGAACTTCAATTAAGAGAAACTGATGATTTAGCTTGTGTCCTAACGCTTTGGAATAATTGGACAGTAAAATACACTCATGTACAATCAGTCAATACAACACCATCTTTCAGTATACCCAATTCTGTTTTCTGACCAATAGCTTTGGTATACAAGAGAGAAGCAGCTTGTACAATTGCAGAAGAGGAATTGAACATTTCTCCAACAACGACGGCATTATTGTTTGGAGATGTAATGATATCATGGCTCACGTTTTAGATACTAAGGCTAATAGAATTGAACAGAGTACATTTAACGCAGATGAATGCAGCAATGCTAGCCGGAATTAAACTACATTTAAACAACGGGGAGTTCCAACCAACCCAGTGTTCGCCTGGATATTTAAATATTGAAAAATTAAAACAATTGGTGCCTAATAGCTTGATCAATGATACTAGCCCGGAAGAATGGGAGACCCTGATTAGTTCACATTATAAATCGCTCGTTGGTGTCCCTTCTTCGACAGCCATGGAAAAGTATTCGATTTTTCTAATATTAGATTCTTAGTGATAGCCAGAAACTTCCCAGGCTATGGTTCTTCCTTCTTTCCTGTGTGTACTGAGCTTTCACAATCTAAAAAATTTGAGGAAAGACTACAAAATTGGTTAATTGGAATTGGGCCTAAAGGAATAACGATAACGGATCAGAATACAAAAGTATAAAAGATTTCTAAATTATTTTAGAAGCTTGTGAGTGCAAACGGTTGGGATGAGAGTTTTTGGAAAGTAGGTGTTGACCAATTCCTACTAATAACTCAAAAAAAGGGTAACGTGAAAAGCACTCATATGATAACTCCACAATCAAAACTTGTTGATAATCTTTGCAGAAAGGTAAAATACAAATGGGCGAAGGAAACGGGATTGTTTTACAACGAAAAGAACGCAAATAAAGCATGATTGCATTTTTTTTTAAACTGTTTTATTTAAAAGATTGAAATTTACAAAATTAAAGTGGTGAATTATTAGATTGATAAGGGAGCAAGTATTTGTCGCGTTTTTCAATTTAATTCAATCTTAGATTATGGACGCCATTAAATTCAAACAGACGACAAGAAACAGCGTCAAGGCAGTTACTACTACTTTTAACGAATGGAGAAAGCCGCTTGCAAGGCAGCTGAATAAAGATGGAGACGTGTCCTGTGTAACAATTAGAGTGAGAATCTTAAATGGCGATTCAGGTATTTGGTGATTCTCAAATGAATGATAGAATCCGACTTTAATGCTAGGTTTCCACCTGGACCGCTACTTGCAAAAAGTGTTTGTAAAGCAATTCAGAATAAGCAAGGTTTAAGTGAAGACGAAGCAAAACTATTTGGCCTGTGGATGATAGGAAAAGACATTGGTTTTTAAAAATATTCTAATTTACCTAGAACTTCAAGTCAGGCCAACTCTTGACCTGTTTGAATTAATTTTGTTTTGGCATAATTGGGTTACAAAGTACACACACGTCCCAGAGGCTGCTAATCCGTCCCACCCTGTAAACAACTATTGGCTAGTTTACAGACGGGAGGCTCTTGTCAGCATTGCTGAAGAGAAACAAAATGCTGGACAAAAAGCTATATCACTTTTATATGGAGAAGTATGACTCGACTTTATAATTAACTGTAGGCTAAAAGGAATATCATGAGTGGCAAATACGTGTGTACTCAAATGGCATTTGCAACTATTGCAGGAATTCAACAGCAAATCCTTCATGGCGACTATGACCAAAGTAAAACTCCTATTGGATACTTAAGGTAAAAAAATAGACCTAATATGGATTTAGTGACATCGAGAGACTGCAGCAGCTATTGCCTGATAAAGCAGCAAACAAAATGTCGGCGTCAGAATGGGAAAAAATTATTACTCGTAACTATTACTAGTATTAATTTTATAGTACAATACAAAACATTTATAGGGTTGGATGCCAGCGAAGCACGCAAAACGTAAGCGATAAAATGTATAATTTTGCAGGCTGCTGGAATTTTGCCGCTCACTTCCATGTTATGGTTGTTCATTCTTTCCTGCCTGTACAGAGCTTCCACCTTCTGGGTATTTTGAGTATAGACATCAAAATTATTTTATCGGAGTTGGTCCAAGTGGTGTTGTGCTAGTTGATATTGATGGACAGGTAATAGCAAGTATTAATGTTTAGAAATACATACATCAAGTGAATTGGGGTGAATTGACTTGGAGAACGGCACATGATCAAATTATCTTAGTAGTTTGTAAAAAAGAAAAAGTCAAGGAGCATAGAGTCATTACCCCACAAGCTCAAATTGTCGCAAATTTGTGTAAATATACCAAATACAAATGGGCTAAAGAAAATGGGAAATTAAGGGTAAAAGAAATCATCCCTCTTAAAAAGAAATCTTCTCTCAATATGCTTAAAGATGTTGCGAAAGGCATGTCTAGATCCATTGCAAACATGGGCTACACAAAATCTATACAAAATTTGAAAAAGTCACAAGAGCAATTGTCCCCTGCCGAAAAAGAGGCTGTTTATAAAAAATCTACTATTGTGTTGAAGGCATCTGCATCAAACCTAGATAAGATCATGGAAACGTATAAGAACAATTCTTCACAGCAAGATATACAACCTCAAAGTAAAGCCAATTCACTATACAGCAGTATGAGTCGCATTTCGAAATCCAGTGAAATGAAAGTTGCAAACATCGATGATAGTGTTGAGTCTGTGAACAAAGAGATTGCACCCATAGAGCACCAAGTGATTAACGTTTCGGAAAATTCGAAAGATCGAAATTCAGAGCTAAAAATTCCAGAAATAGAAAATAGCTTACTAACCAATGTTCAAAATAATCGAATTGGAAAACCAGTCTCACCATTCATGCAAAGAAATACGACATTGATCACCAACAATAGGAAAACATTATCCCCATTTGCTACACCTGAGCCGGAGACTAATTCAAATAGAGAGTCTGTGATTGTGATTGATCAACCATCCAATAGCGAGAGTGATACATATGCTACACGAAAGACATCGAAAAGACCCATTAGCCGACTTAACATCCCAAGCAATAACTTAGAAACAAACGATACGGACCCAAAGCCATTAAGTGCAATGAATATGCTGACAGTGGTCGCTCCTTTACCTCTTTCCACTTCTCATTCTGCAGAGGACGTATGGGGTCAGGCAAAGCGAGTCAGCGAACCAAGATCATCATTCCAGAGACAAATCAAACAAGCGGACAGCGTAGCAGAATCATTGTTGAGCCAACTTGAACAAGTTGTGGAAAAAGTACGAAAGGGAGAAGTTATTGATGAAGCTAATGAAGATGCTGGTAACGTAAATGACGCTCCAGATGAAGCTCTTTTGGAAGCCAAGGACGAAGTTACTCAATTAAAGGAGGAGAAGCAAGAAGAATTGAATGTGCCAGACCTTCAGTTTCAGAAGCATTCTATACTTATTTCTAAGGCTACTACAAGAAATAGCCATTTGAATGATAAATTAAAGATAGCGGATGCTGCTGCCGAAGCTCTGCTAGCGGATTTCCAGCTACCATCAAGCCAACCTGGGTCAAATCAAAACAGCCCAAGGTTTCAAAATAAGACTATAAGGCAGTCACATGCTACTGGATCTCGTATTAATTCAGTACGGCATTCTACTTTTTCCACAACTAACGATACGAGTTTGCAACAAGAACCACAAGGAAGCCCAAAGACAGGTCAGTTTCCCAGCTCAAGAATTAATACAGTTCGCCAATCGGGGATAGCGACTGCAATTGCACCAGTGGACACCGAGAAGCAAGAACTGAAAGGAAGCCCTGAAACACGAAATATTTCAATTCGGCAATCCAAAATGGTAGTGCCAATAGGAACCAGTAACTTGAAGCAGAAAGAGGAGGTACAAGAAAGTCCAAAATTAACGCACTTTGGAACAAGAATCAATTCTGTTCGTGAAATTAAAAGTGATTCTACGGAAGCAAACGACCTTTCCTCTGAACATCCTCCCCTGAAAGATTCACAACTAGAACATCAAATGCCATCAGCTTCTGACCAAACTGTTGATAACACCTCTGCCAGAATAGCATCAATTAAAATCAAGCCAAATCCATTCAAGCGAAATACAATGTCAACGGAAAGTCCATCACACTCCCCATACTCAAGTAACGGTAAGATTATTTAAATTCTAATTACTATAGACAGAACGAAGTCTGCGAAGAATATAATAACACCCATCGATGAAGTTTCAGCCGGCTTAAATGAAGAACTCCTCACTGTGACAACTGAAACCATGCCCGAATTTAATAACCAGAAAATATCAGACACTACTGAACAAACCAGGCAGATAGAGCCAATTGAAGTCACAAGAAATGAATCGAAGCACAATATGATCGAAAACACAGAAGAGCAACTTGCTACTTCTAGTGTCGATGTGCCGGTATCCAAACCAATACATGAAACTTTATCCAAGTCTCCGAACTTAGAAACAACACTTCCAGTTATTGATACCGATAAGAAAGACCGCATATTTAAAAAAAATAGGCCGGCATCGTTGCAAAATCTGCTATCAGAATTGGAGGCATTGAATAAAAAGAGATCGAATATAAATCAGCTTGAATCAAAAGATCGAGAACGAAGTCCGAGTTCAAAAATCGAAGGTCAGGAGCTAGGAATGATGAAAGAACGGTTTAAGGGATCTAGAATCTCGATCTCGAATGAAATTGAACAAAGTAAGTCTCTTTACTAACAAATAGTAGAAATGAAAGACGTTCAAGTTGCATCTCCAAAACCAAAAAAATCCACATTGTCACTTAATGACTCTACTGATATGATTCCCAAACCACAGCCAGAAGACGGACAGATTCGACCAATTCTTGAATAAATACATAACTTGTTTCTTTTAATAACTGTGTCATTTATTTTGAGAGATACCATCAAATTCAACCAAGAGTTCAGATAGACGAGTAGGATCAATTGCATGCTTCATGATAGGAAACTCATTCAAATGAAGGACTGGAATATCCAAATAATACTTTTCTTTCCATACCTTGTTCTCTTTCTGTTCGATATCAATTACTTCAATATCAAACTTTGGAAGATTCTATCGTTATTAAAATTCTTCCAATTTACAACTGAGTTCAATTTTTGTTTTGATTGTAAAGATTGTAATTCATACAGCGCTTCTTCACACAATCCACAGTAATTCTTTGAGAACAACGTTAGCATAATTTTTGATTCATTTAGTAATACGAAGGATTTAATCATGAACCTATGATATGAATTCTGGGTAATTGTGAAGTTCAAAAAGTAAAATTCAATCTTTACCAATTCAATTCAATTTATACCATAAAATATGACAGATTTGGCAATTAAAACAGTCATGGATGTTATTGAAGATAAGATCAACAATCTGAAATTGGATGATAATAGTGTGACGATTAAGCAGTTACAACAAGATATTAAACAAGATTTTAAACAATTGGATAACTTGATATCTGTTTGCTTTCTAAAAAAATCTAATCTTTGTATAGGATAGAGAAATTACAGATTTCAATTCGAACTCATCTATGCTGTTTAGTCTAAAATCCGATGTTGAACGGTGAAATAATACAAATTAACATTACTATAGATTGCATTCTATATATAGGAAAGCTGTTATACAATCTAAACTAAACGTTCAAAATGCTAATCAAACAAACAAAACAGAGTTATTTCATCGAAGAAATGTTCATCAGAAGAAACCAACGAATCAAATAGATATGACCTTATTGGCTTCAAATAACGTAACAAAGGGTTTGAAAGAAGCAGTCAGTATGATGTCAAATGAGATTGAAAAGAGTCAGAGTGCATTGGAAAATTTAGGTATTATTGTCATACACAAAGTTTTGTATTCGTTAAACAATTCCATTGCAATTATCCATAATCGTGTGCTGACATTTTAGATAATTCTACTAGAACAATTTCTGGTACAAGTGATGTGTATGGAGTTATGGGTGACTTGCTACAAAATTCAAAGTCTCTATTGAAGAAATTAAAAAACAAAGATCAATATGATAGGTATTCATTGCCAATTATAATGTTTTAAAATAGGATACTTCTGGGAATTGGACTTATTATTTTTTCATCAACTGTGATTTATATTTTTTGGAAACGGTCTTGGTTATCAAAATTGTTTTAGAAAATAGTTAAATAAATATTGAATGCAGATAGATTACACTGAGCAAACTGGACATCCTATTGTTTTGGCAAATTGGCCAGTCTATTGTTTTTATATTGTGTGTGTAAACAAAACTCTCTACTACTGAATTCGATGAGTCCTGAAGATAGGTACGATGTACACCAGATTATTTATGAATTAGTATAAATTTATTGGATCGGTCAACCACAAAGAATAAAGTCTCTTGGAAACAGAGTGGTAAGATTGTACCAGAAGAATTCATATCACTTGCATTTCGCCCGCCAATACCATCAACCCCTAATATGTACTGCTATAACGAGCAATTTGTCAAACGGTTTGCAAGTATTCCCCCTAGATTTCGGAAACTGAATTCTGGTCGTCGGATATGTTACTTTGATGACGATGATGGTGACGAAAGCAATACTGTGGTTGTATGCTTTCATGATCAAGGGCAAGGAAAGTATATATTCTTACCAAAACAGCATATTGATGGTCTTCGTGTTATTGGTGTTGACTTATTTGGAACTGGTGGATCTTCTCCTGAACCTGAAAATGCATTACGCGATGAAAAGTACAGTATTGATGAACTCAAAGACGATTTGATAGAGTTTCTAAGACGTTTAAAGATTAAAAACTTGTATATTGTTGGTCATGGAACTGGATCATTGGTTTGTCAAGTTTTGACCGCTCAGTTGCAATTACAGGATCAAAGTTGTGTTAAAGGATTGATATTAATAGGAGGATTGCCGCCTCCGTTGGACGTATCGGTTGACGAGAAGATGATGCTGGACATAAAATCAACTCTACGCAACCCTTTAGATCTCACTGGAAAGGGGATGATACAAACATGGAGAAGAATGATGCTACGATTACATGCCAGGTTAAATTACATAAAAGACAATAGCAGAGATTGGGGATTTGCTAAATACTATGTAAAAGTAATACGACTTCGACACGGTTCAAACGCATCAACGTTGGAAAAAATGGACCAAGATCACTATCTTATCTCAAAAATTCTCTACTCATCCTCCACTGGGTACCAGAACACATCTCAATACGTCAACGAATATTCGCGGCTATTTACCAAACCAACGAGGGACATGAAGGACATAACATGCCCAGTATATATATATCATGGTAGTCATGATAAAGTTTTACCAGCCACCATCACCAAATACTTCTTGGGTCCCTATCCAAATGCTAAGATCATCACGTTGGATGGATTCGGTCATAGCTCTATCCTTCTTGAATTGGACAATATTTTGAAAACTGTTTGTTTAGCATGAGCATTATCTTACTTCAAAACCATCTGGTAATATAATAATTTTTGGTATCAAGTATCTATCAATTTAGCACGTGGCACACAGCACCACTTGGTAGCTTTTTAGATCTGAGTAACAAAATGACGGACTCATCCTCAGTATTGCAATAAAACGTTGTAATTGACTAGAGGAGAGAGTCATATAATGATACTTCGTATTTAAACCTTACCAAGTTTGTATATTTCGCGAATTCAGTTTCATATAAAGGGCAATGGACACAGCAATTACAGCCTCATCAGGTTATAAACCCAATATCATTGTATCTAATGGTATGGTTCATTCAACTGTTAAATTCAATGTGGGTGGTGTGTTATTGGAAGTGTCCACAGCATATCTCTACCAGTTTCCGACTTTAACCCGCTTTATTGGGACCAAAGACATTCATTTTTTGGATTACAATCCATTGGCATTTATGGTTATTTTGGACTATCTACGGACTAAGCAACTGTTTATCCCTAGAAATGTGAATAAGGATTTGGTACTTGTTAGATCACTAAACAAAGGTTATCTGGATATTGAACGAATTACAAATCCCATTTCAAGATGTAGTAGAGACAAACTTAGAAATGAAGAATCATATGATTCCAGCTGGTCTTTGCTTACCAAACCATTTGGATTCTGAAAGATCCATCCAAATGCCAAATCAAGCGTCAAATCTCCCTAGCAGCAGCATGGCTAGTAGTCTCGATACGACGTTCAAGAGAAACGAGCAAACGTTTGAACGGTATCTATCAAGTCATCAGAAGATTCTATTACGTCGTACAGAACCAATTATGTTTCAATCTATTTTACCATTAATTAGAAAACATATCCGATTAGGACATACGCAATTACAGATTTACATCATTCCAAATGAAATCAAACCTCATACGATTGCAAATGAAAAAATCACGCAAGAATATACGTTTCCAAAAGAATTCTTAGTATTATATCCAGAAATGAATGGACCTGATTTACTCTTCTTATTACAACCTGACGTGATGCTGTTGATGAATCGATTGATTGAAAACTATCAACCTACTGGCGATTGTCAGACGTCAGTGCAGAACTTGACAACAAGGATAGAGACACCTGTGGGTTTATTTGAATCCAGATCATTTGATTTGCTTGTGTTGACTATTAGATTTTATGTTCAATAGGTAAATAGTTAACTTTAATAAAGAGAAAGTCTGTATCGCATTACCAATTCGTTTTGTGAATAGTTTGGTGTTTTTTTTTTTTTTTTTTTTTT